>MU183683.1:34531-79806 GCA_016904865.1 Pissodes strobi | reverse complement strand
TATACCCTCACAGATTGTAGTTCATTAATTGATATGAAGATTTCCAGTGCTCGCTAAGGCATACGGCAAAGCATTCTTGTTTATTTACTAGTTCCTCTAAGGCTCTATATTCCTGAAAATGCTATTCCCAATTGATTGAATATTATGATGTAAAATGCTTACTTTTTTTCCCTGTGTTTATGGAGTGCATTAATACCTGGTTGTGAAGCCCCTTCCTTTGGGCATCCGGTTGGACAACTGGCGTTGAACATTCTGAAATGGTTACGTTAACACCCCCTATCCCCTTAAATTGCTATTTAGTTTCTTTGGAAAACATTTTTCTACTGTTTTTGTGTTCTCTTGCTATTATTAATTGTTACTCTTTACGACTTGACCGATATAAAAAATAAAATCCTACAATTGCACATTTACAAAAAAAATCACTAAGAAAGTAAGGTCTTGCCCATTATTTATAATCTTCATTGGCTGCTGACAAATGTTCGTTAAACCTTCGTTTTCACGGCAATTTTTAATTCAGTTTACATTATTATTTGTTTTAGATAAGCAAAGGATTGAATTATATTTAATTGTAAAATATGACCGTTATCAGCATTTTTTAGAATCGAGTCCTTATTTCATTATAATTGTCTTGCATGAATATGCTATACATAATACTTATTATATTCTCAACGTATTTTTTTTTCGTTTTAGTTAGATGAATATTTGGCTAAACACATGTTAAATATTTCAAAAATAAGCTAGTTATTTTTCAGCTATTTCTTGGATTTGGATTCCAAGTCGACTAACGAAGGTTTCAAACAGGTTTGCAGCGATATCGAAAAGTTCAGTCAAGATTTTAGCAAAAAGTACGATCAAATTGAAAAGAGCTTTGCTGATAAAAATATGAATAAAACTGAAGATGTTGATAAAAATGGGAGCGGGGAAGATGAGGAGTCCAATTTCAGTTCAGATTCCTTGGAAGATTATAATTTCTTTTCCTATAGTACGAAAAAGAGCAAAAAGACAGTGCCTCCTAGAAGATGTGTATCGAATAATGAAATTTATAGGTACCAGGAAGAATATTTAGGTGTGTATCTTATTTATTTTGATATAGCAGAGTAAATGCTATATTTTGAATCTTCTTTCGAAGTTGACTAATATTAAGTTTAAAAGAGATCCAGTTGGAAAAAAAGTATGGCTTTAATACACATTTTTATGTCACCTTTTAGCTCAATAAGAAACCATTGTATGATATGAATTTTTTGTTTTTAATTTCTAATAATATTTCAGAGGATATCCCCAAAAGCGGGTCCTTCTACCTAAACCAGAACTATTCCGCCCAGGGCAGCCAAGAAAGTATTCTTTCTGAAGAAAATAATTTGGATTACGATTTTTCTACGGAACGCGCCAAAAGTTACTGCAATAGTTTGGAGAGTGTCCTTTCGAACGAGAGCGAGTGTAAGAGTGCTCCACTTGAAGTGTTGTTTGAAGATAAAAGAAGACAATTAGTCTGTGAGGTAAGAATTGTTGCCTAAGAAAGTTGTTGTTGTTGCGACAGAGAATAGTCTAGTTTAGGTTTTAGTTTCATTATTTTTGAAGTGAAAACTTCATGATCGGGTTCAGCACAGGAAATAAAACTCAGCCGCCTTGCCGTTCCGTAAACTCTTCTTCTTGTTCTTCTTCTTTAAGTGCCTTGTCCTCTTCGAACGTTGGCAATCATCAGCGCTATCTGTACTTTGTCGACCACTTTTCTAAAGAGACTTATCGTAGTCTCACTATACCATTGTCGCAAATTCTTCAGCAACGATATTCTTCGACGACCGGTTCCTCTTTTGCCTTCGATTTTTTCTTCTATTATTAATTTGAGAAGTCCGTATTTTTCGTTTCTGAGAATGTGTCCAAAGTACTCCAACTTTCATTCCTTAAGTGTGAGCATGACTCCGAGATCCTTTGACATTCTGTCCGGACTCTGTCCATCCGGGATATTTTCAAATGGATGGTTAGGAACTTCTCTCAACATTAAAGATTCATAGTTTTTTTTTCCGAAATTTACAACAAGTACTACAATTTCTAACTACATCCTCTATTTCCTTCAGCATGTGTGGCTAAAATAAAATATTTTTTGCGTTAGACTTGCATTTTTCTATGCCAAAATGATTAAAATGGATAAGCCTGAACATTTCTGATCTTAAACTTTTTGGTACCACCACAGCATTATTTTTAAAAAGTAGACTCTTCACAAAAATTTATTATCTTTGATGGAATGATAAAATTTTACATGATCTGGAATTTTTTCATAATTTGGCCAACCATTCTGTATGTAACTTACAATCAAAGACAAATCAGAATCAATAGCCGTATTTGTAATAAGAACATCTATTTTGTTATCAATAAATGATAAATTACTGACTGAAAATGAGCATTCATATCGGAATCTATGTCCGAAAGACCATCATCAGATTCTAAATATGAGCGAGACAGAACATCAGCCAATAAGAGTTCTGTTCCTGGCTTATACCAAAGAGTATATAATGTAAAGAGAAGACAGCCGGCGAATTTCCTTTGATCTCTCGTCAACCGTTTCAATGACCTCCTCCCTTTAACTCGGAGATATCGCGACGTTGCCAGATGTAACTTTTTATCAAGGCGGGCGATGTTGACGTCAAGTCAAACAAGATGGCGAATAATCGATTTCGTCACGGTGGGGGGACGAAATAACGAAAATGAGGACAAAATTTACTAAATATCAAATACTTTCTGCTAGGATAAAACTTTATATCGAGTGATTTTCGTTCAAATTCTCTGAATTTGTTTAAACTTTTGCATTTTCTTAAAATCTCAGTGCTGCAACTTATTTTAATTAAAAAATGTGATAAAATTCAGTTTTTTAATGTTTCCGGCGAATTTTTATTAAAATTTATTCAGGACGTCTAAAAGCTTTAATTAATCAAATAAGAATTTCCTTCAGTTTAAATTAAAAAGGTGTAATCAATATTTTTCGATTATTTTAAAGGAAAGTTTCATTCAAAACATAGAGGGGATAAACTCTTAGTATGTAGATAGACCAACGAAAAAGTAAATTCTAATCGAATCTCACTTTAAAGCTTCATATTAACTTCCGCAAATTTTGCCTTTTTTTGGCAGTTGTTGATTTTTCGCGCGAATGTAAGTTTTGGTCCATACTCACTGACGCGAAATTTCGTCGGCGAATATTTGCTAAAAAGTTCAAATGGTTTTAACTTTTTTGCGAATTTATGCTTTTAGTGGAATAGGTTTTATAGGTTATTTCCAAGTACCGGAAGATGTAAGCAGGTTAGTAATATATTTTTGAGTCTAGAATGGGCTCAATTAATCTCATTTCTGCAACTAAATTTCGATAATCGCATTTTAAAAATATATTTCTAATCGAAAATTTTCTTTTCTGGTGTCATTTAGCTGGTGGGTATTTCGTAGTTTTAGGATAATTACCAAAAGGACGCAAACTGAACATAAAATAATAATATCTCCACCGGAAAAAATTATAATTAATATTATTATCCAATGGTCAAAGTATCTATTCTACAATTTAACTAATGAACCCAATGCCTGAAAAGAATAAACAAATAAATATAGCAAAGCAGTCAAGAAATTTGAGGTTAATTCACAATTATGGTAGAATTCGTAAAAAAAATAAAATTTTTCGCCGCGAATAATTTTAAAGCTGAAAATGACAGTATGTCAAAAAATGCGAAATTCGCGAAAGTGAATATGAAGCTTAATTATTAGAGTAGAATTTTCTGAGTATTTAGTAATAAAATTAAAACAATTAATGTTTTATCAGAAATCCGAGGATTTTTTTGAGAAAAGTCATGAAAAATGCATGTATTGTAGGTAAGCAAAATTTTACCGAGTGATTATTAAAAGATTCTATTAAATTAATTGTTACATATCATAATTAAAGTTTACACACCTAATTTCAATTACACAATATGAATTAAAAAACTAAACCAAACGTATCCCTAATAAATCTAAACTTGACCTTTACGAGATATATTTAACCCACTGTGTTGGCTGATCGTCCTTGCTTGACGATTGTGTCCGATATAATACGATAACATACGAGGCGCCCTTTAAGTCGGAGTGCTCATCTATCCCTCTCTGATTTGATTGCTCTGTCTTACTGTCCTCTCTTTACATTATATACTCTTTGCTTATACCTCACAACTAAATCATATAATTATTGTAATCACAATCTAAGCCTTTGTAGTCTCAAAGGTGTATCAGCCAAAGGCTTTTTGAAAATCTGTTCCAATGGCTTATGGTCTGTCTCTACATGCACTACTCTACCATAAATATATTGGTGGAATCGTTCACAACCATGCGCTATAGCGAGCAATTCCTTGTCAATTTGCGCCCATAGTTGTTGTGTTGGTGTCAAGGCTTTGGATGCATAAGCAACTGGCAAGTTATCCGGCAAATAACAGCACCCAAACCCTTGCTACTACTGTCAACAGAGAGAACAATTTTTTCCTGATTATCAAAAAATTTCAATACTGTAGTTCCGGTTAATAATTCCTTCAGCTTTGCAAAATGTGAATCATGTTTATCAGTCCATACAAATTCTACATAATTTTTTAAAAGTTGTCTCATCGAATGGGTCAAATCCGACAAATTAGGAATGAACTTACTTACATAAGTTACCATACCCAAAATGGTTTGTAGGCTTGTCCATTTTTAAAATTGCACTGATTTTATCATCAGGCTTTAAACCTTCACTACTAAACACATGACCAACATATTTTACTTTTGAAACACCAAACTGACACTTCTTCCTGTTGAATCGGATGTTTGCTTCGTGAGCTCTCTCCAACACCGCTTTCAACCTTCTGTTGTGGTCCTCCTCATCTCGTCCCCAAACTAGAATATCATCAATGTACACCTCCACTCTTTGCAGACCTCCAAACACATTTTTGGACTTCTGTTGAAACACTTCTGGCGCAGAACAAAGTCTAAAAGGCACACGTTGGTATGCGTAACTCCCAAAACTGCCAGCATGAAAAGTTGTGAGAAGTTGACTTTCACTTTCCAGCTTAATTTGATAAAACCCTTTGTTAGCGTCCAGAATGGAGAATAGTTTGGCTTCTGGCATGCGTGAGGCTAACTCTTCAAAAATTGGCAACTGGTAGCGTTCTCGAACTATAGCATCATTCAGAGGCTTGGGATCCAGGCACAAACATAGCGATTCATCAGGTTTCTTCACAATAACCAATGAATTGCACCACTCAGTAGGTTCCGTAACTTTTCTTATCACTTTCATTTTTTCCATTCGGTCCAACTCTTTTTTCACTTGATCTTGTAGACCAATTGGTATTTTCCTTGGTGGTTGAGATACTGGTGTGACATCTTGTCTCAGTCTGATTTGATATGTACTCTGTAGCTCACCAAGTCCTTCAAAAAGATGGTTGTGTTGTTCCAGCAACTCATTCAAAGAAGTTTTACCTTGCAAAACATTTAACTTCTTCAATAACTTGAATTTTTCAATACAAGACAAACCAATTATACAAGGGGCATCCAAATCTACAACTTGGAAATTCAATTTATGCTGTATACCATTTATCTCACATGATATAGTTGTTTCTCCAAAAACACAGATTTTTTATCCATTGTACCCCTTCAAGCTCACCTGGGAAAGCCTAATTTTAACTTTCAGCTCAGGACATTCACATCTGCACCTCTATCTACTTTGCAGGCAATGTCTTTGTCTCTTATTCGAATTGTTTGCATCCACTCACTGATACTGCCAACAAACTTTTCAGTACCTGAAAGAGATCTAACATATAGATCATCGGAACTTTCACTCGAGTCGCTATGTTGGCACTGATCTTGTCGAGGATCGTGTTCTTCGACCATGCGGACTTTCTTCCGTTGTGGACACATTTTTTCAAAATGATTGTATTTGTTATCTTGATTATTTCTCAATTCATTTTTTAAAAAATTTATTATTTATTTAATATTATTAGTTACTTTATTTAATAATTTATATTCAAAATTCAAACTGACATAGTAACAGTATAATTCTAAACTTATTCTTAACTAACTGTACAATGGTAAACTTAAGCTATTTATATCAAGAAAGGTGCTGATGTCGTGAGAATAGCATCGTATGATTTCCGTCGGGACTGCTGACGAAGCGCTGATGCGGCTTTCCTACGAATTGCACAACCGTGCGACTTGACATTGTTCGGACATAGACGTCGTGGGAAAATTCATATAACAGCTCCCCTTTTTTATTGAAAAGTTGGTGCCTTGCATCAACTTTTAGGAAACGTCTGGATCTGATGTTTCTTCTATAGCTTCTTCTGGATGAATGCTAGTTCTTGTTCTTGGGATTAATCTTCTTAATTGATGCTGTACCAAGCTTCGCGTTTCTGGCTTTGGAGGTGATGGATTAATGGAGGAGTCTGTGAGACTGAGTCTAATGTGCTTCTTACGTCAACACTTGCAGCAGATGTAAAGGGTTATTAGGGCAATATCCAGGGTTATTGTAAAAATTGTGAACCAATGGACATGTTTGGTTACAAACGGCTGTTTGATCATTTTGTCGAGTTCGTCTGAATACTGGTTTAACCTATGCTGCGCTACATTAAGGTCGTCCGTGTTGATTTTGCTAAGTTTCAGTGGCTTGAGTTCTGGAACATGGGGACGCTCTGGAAGATGTTGACAACAGTCGTACGGAATTTTAACAGGATGGGTTCTGTACGTTACGTTCTTGTATTTTTCAATAGGGTATTTCGAACGAATCCTGGTACTTCCGATGAACGCATTGCAGGCTGGTTGCATTTTCAAGAGTGTGTTTGTTTTTTGTATTTTAGTAACAATTCCTTTTCCTTCGCATTTAACGGTGACTGGAAGGGGATCAGAAACGGTTATGAGCCAGTAGTTTTGATCCAACTCCTGCACATTGTAGTCACTGGCTAGTAGGATTGAAGTTTGACAGGTCCTTGGTAGTTCACTTGTTTGTCTTAGCAGCTGTGCTTCACAGATAGCATCGCTATCTATTGGATACTGGAGAAGGTCGGAGCAAATCTTGACGTTAGCTTGCAATGGCTTGCAACTTTCCAAGTTTTGAGGTAATATGTATAGTAAAGAATCGTCATCTCGCGCAATGTACTTTTGTGTTGTTGGTATGATATGATAGAAACCTGTTCGATTATCCAAAATAGGGATAGGGAAGATTCTATATAGGGTATAGGTTTCTGGTTCAATTAGTGGAATATTTAAAATAAACACGATTTTATCATTGGACTGATAAGCTTCTAATTCAATAATGTCGAGATACTGAGCGACACGAAGTATATGTAGGTAGTGGAAGATTATTTTTTGACAAAGATCGCGATATTTCTTGAAGAGATGCGACTAGATCTTTTGGAGTAATGATTGAACTGTGCAAGATTTTTAACCGGGCAAATATTATTGCCATCAATGGAATTTTCTAGAAATACGTAACTTTCCATTAAAGATTCACCGAGATCTAAAGTTCTTGTTTGCGCTTCGTAAAATGCCATGGTATCTGAAATATCGTTCACGGATATTTGAATTTCGGTAATATACCATTTACTAGACCGCGTTTACTTCTAAAAGCATACATTTTTGTATCGACTAAAATGTCTCTCAATTTTTGATTAACGGAATCAGCAATTTGTGTTAGAAGACTAAAATGTGTTTGAATTTCAACTTTGAAGGCTTTCATTCTAGGTGTGGGGTTGTCAAGTACGCTTGACATGCTAGCAAGGATTTTTTCATTATTTTTAATAGCTTCTCTAAAGGGTTGTAGATCCTTATACACTAGTAATGTCCATTTGTCATTCGAAACTCTAATACTTCTTTGTTCATGATAGAAGATCCCAATGGTGTTGTTAATGGGTCTGAGGGTGAATTGGCAGATGGCGGCTGGTATTAGCCCGAACAGTCTAGAAAAGAATAGACTAGTCGTAGTAGGGCTTTAACCTGTCGAAATTTATTTTTGAAGATTGGTTAGTTGCTAAATTTTTAACCAATGCTGACGTTCCAAAAACTTCGGTTATTTGGAATGGACCATTAAATTTATTATGGGTCTTATCTTTGTCTTGCGTTTCTTTGACATATACTTTATCGCCAACTTTATATTCCGGAAGCTTTTGCGAAACGGATTTGTCAAATCTTATTTTAGCTTTTTCTTTTTGTAGGTTAGTTCTTGACCGCGCCATTTTATAATAGTGCTGCATTCTGTTATTGAGGTCTCTAATATATTTTGAAATTAGTTGTTCTTGATTATAGAGGGTTTCAGGAGGTCTGCTTGATGTATGGCCAAATATAAGCTCATATGGACTAAAACCATGGGTTTTATTTTTAGTATTATTGTAGCAAATTATTGCATATGGGAGGATGTTAAAGGGGTGTTCATTAGGATGTTCAGCTACATGTACTCGAATCATTTCGGTTAGGGTAGCATGAAATCTTTCAAGTGAGCCATTTGATTGAGGGTGGCCAGTGCTTGAAAAGGTCAGCTTTACGTCATAAAGTTTACAAAGGTCTTTCAGTAGGGCATTGTCGAATTCTCGCCCATGATCACAATGGATCCTCAAAGGGGTGCCAAAATGTTGAAAAAACACTAGGAGTGTGTTTACAACTGAAGTCGATTTTTTAGGGTAGGCCTGTGTGAATTTGGTTAATTCATCTCTAATGGTAAGGGCATAATTACGAGTAGGATACTCGAAAAGGTCTATATTGATCCTTTCGAAGGGTGTTTTTGGAGTTCTAATAATTACAAGGGGTGTACTAAGATTTTTGCGACAAATTTTAACTTTTTGGCAAATTTCGCAATATCTTATACATTTTTCTACGTCCTTAGTTAAACCGGGCCAGTTGTATTTTTCTCTTATTCGTTTTATGGTTTCGTTAATTCCACGGTGTAGATTATTTTTTCCGGTATGATATTGGTCTAAAATGATTGGAATTTGGTCATCATCGGGAGTTTTCACGATATTTTGACATATTTTGAGTTTAATGTCTTTCTCGGTGAAAATAAAGGAAAATATTTCTAGAATGGGTAATTTCAAGTTATTCTCTATGCAATAGGTTTTTTGCAAATCGAATTCGTCTTGGTTTTTGAATAAGATATAAAATAGGTGCTGAACTACTATATCCTTATTATAGGGCAAAGGAATTATATAATATTTGCGTCCTTTTGCGCTTTTACTCGATAAGATATTAATTTCATTGGAAGCGAAATTAGGAGTTTCTTCCAGGATATCGTCAATGATTTTGTAATGTAGTTCTTCTAGTTGGTCTTGCCAGAAGAAAGTGACTATGTCTTTGTGGGATTTATCTAAAAGTTGTGAATTGGAATAATCAATAATTGATTTTGTTTTGTACAGATTCACAAAAGTGTTATATTCTTGCGTAAGTTGGTTAGTGTTTACATCATCATTTTCGTCATTTGATACAGATTTTTCTCCACTAGTCGATGGGCGGTTATGTATGTCTTCGTCCTCATTGGAAGCAAGGATAGAGATTTTTGATTGGAAA
Organism: Pissodes strobi; assembly: GCA_016904865.1. Classification (NCBI taxonomy): domain Eukaryota; kingdom Metazoa; phylum Arthropoda; class Insecta; order Coleoptera; family Curculionidae; genus Pissodes; species Pissodes strobi. Next base: position 70,281 of record MU183683.1, on the reverse strand, counting down.
TCAGAACATGCCTTAAAATGATTAATTTTGACACGGGATAGCGCGTCCGCGTTATTATTTATTTTTCCTGGTTTATACTCGATTTTATAGTCGTATTCCTCGAGCTTTAGACGCCAACGAGCTAGGCGACTGCCAGGGTCCTTGATGGAAAAAAGCCATGTTAATGGGCGATGGTCTGTAATCAAAACAAATTTCCGGCCAAAAAGGTACGGTCGAAAGTGTTCAATTGCGCATACTATTGCGAGTAGCTCTCTCTCTATAGTTGAGTATTTTGTTTCTGCATTGCACAAGGTTCTGGAAGCACATATGCTATTGGAAGATCCTTTGCTATGGGACCTTGCGACAAAACAGCGCCAACGGCGAACGCACTTGCATCTGTGGTCAAAAGGAAGGTTTCCTCAAAATCGGGGTAGATTAGAATTGGGTCAGAGACGAGTGCCATTTTTAGTTCGTCAAAGGAAGATTTACAATCTGAATTGAAATGAAAAGGAACATCCTTCTGTAGGAGTTTTGTTAAGGGTTTCGATATTTTCGCAAAATTAGGGATGAAGCGTCTATAATATCCCGCTAAGCCTAGAAAGGACTTAATTTCTTTGGGCGTGGTAGGTGTAGGAAATTTCTGGATGCAATCGATTTTTGAAGGGTTTGGTTTTACTCCTTCTTTGGTAATATAATGACCAAGATAAGCTACCTCTTTTCTTAAAAATTCGCACTTATCAGGCTGAATTTTTAGATTTGCCTTTCGAAGGCGCTTAAAGACTTCTGTTAACCTAGAAATATGTTCATTGATAGTCGCGGAATATATAATAATGTCATCCATGTAGACGAGACAGCGTTCATTCTGAATGCCTAGGAGGATATTGTCCATAACTCTTTGGAATGTGGACGGGGCATTCTTGAGACCAAATGGCATACGAACGAATTCGTAGTGTCCATTTTCGACTGAAAAAGCTGTTTTCGGGATATCTTTGGGATCGATCTCAATCTGATGGAAGCCTGAGGCTAGATCGAGTGTAGTGAAGTATTCACATTTTCCTAATTGATCTAGGAGGTCGGAAATATTTGGTAGAGGATATTTATAGTCAACAGTGAGTTCGTTGAGCTTTCGATAATCGATTACGATTCGCCATTTTGGCTTTCCTGAAGCATCAATTTTTTTTGGTACGACCCAGACGGAAGAAGACCATGGAGATATAGATTGACGAATTATACATTGGTTTAACATTTTACTGACTTGAGATTTAACTTCCTCCTTGTGTACCTGAGGGTATCTATAGGATTTAGTAAACACAGGTCTTGCGTTGTTAGTTTCAATGGAATGTTTGATTTCGTTAGTAAACGTAAGGTCGTCACCTTCAATGTAAAATATATCGGAAAAATCTTGGCATAAATTGGTTATTTGTTCTCTTTCCTCGTCATTTAGATGGTCTGTCCGTAATTGATTTCTAATTAATGTTTGTCTGACACGAAATCGTGTCATTTTTTGGTTCTAAATTTAAGTTAAAAATTGTTTGATTACTACTTATACCTGGATCGAATGGTTCGATAATTAATTCTGTAAAATCAATAGTTTTTTCTATCGCATTTGTCAACGAGGTTAAAAATTCACCGTCTTTATTTACTCTAACTAGTGCATTAGGTAACCTAACCTTATCTTTTTCTTGAGCAAAAAGTAAAGCATCTGTATTAGCTAGATCACATTTTAGTTTAAAGATTTTCTCGGTTCTGGCATCGATTGAAATTTTGTTAGATTTTTGTGTATTGCAGTTGCTATTGAGTTTTGGTGACTATTCATCATTTATAACTTTATGCAAAGGGTTTTAAAATTAGTTACTAGTTCTTTTGATTTTAAATCGATTACGCATTCGTAATGTTCTAAAAAGTCTAACCCTAATATGCCGTCGAAATCGATATCAAGATTATAAATGTACACTTTGTGAGGGTCTTCAAGGCAAAAAGGAATAAGGGTGGATTCATTAATGGGAAGTTTTTCATCTATAATACCTTGAATGGTAACATTTTCAGTACATCGTCGCGGAAAATTTTGAACAGTGTTTTCCTTAAAAATTTAAATTCCTGCTCCGGTGTCGATAAGCAGTTTAAATCTATTCGAAGCGTCATTTATATAATACAGATTTTTTGAATTCACCGTAAAAAGTGGGCTTTTTAAAGAAATGCTTGTTCCGGAAAATTCACATTTGGGTTCATGTCTAAGTTTAATGTTTGGATTTGAGTTTGAATATCTGATGTTACATCTTGGTAGATATTCTCCGGAGGGTGAGGGTTCATTGAAAGTGCGAGAAAATCCTGATTATTGTCAGTGTTTGACAAATTGGTTGGATATTCGGGAGAACATTCGTCGGTCTAATAATAATTTTCGTAATTATAATCGGAGCTGCCGACATGATAGTCATTATTATCGGGATATGCTTCAGACGAAAAGTCATTGAGATTTACGTGATGTGCCCTCTGTTGGGTTGAGTGATAATTGGGATTTTTCTGGAATATCGAAGGGCGAAATTGAGGCTGATTTGGACTTGATGTGTTATGTGGTTTATATTGATTTTGTGGGTGACTATTCCACCTGTTTTGTTGAGAAAAGTTAGGCGAATAGTTGGATGAATTTATTGGCCTTTGAAAATTATTATTATTACCTAGTCTTTGGGAATCTGGGTTTGAATTGTCGCTAAAATTTGAGCGATTTACATGTTGTTGTCTACATTGATTTGCTGTGTGGCCAATTCTACCGCAGGTCAAACATTTCTGTGGCTGAGGTGGTGATCTATTAGCATTAAATGTATTTTTTGGTGGGGGTGGTTTATATACTTTTTGATTTTCAAGGTAGGAGAGTTGGATTTCTTTTCGAATTCTGGATTGTGCTTCTAAAAGCGAAGTAGGGTTTCCAGCACGGATGAACTGTCCTAAACGTGGCTCAAGTCCTGTAAGTAATGTATTTAGGGCCATTGTTTCGATAAGGCTCGTTTGAGCTTCTTTTTGTTCTTTTGTTCGGAGATGGGGAGATTTTTGAACACTAGGATGCAGTTTTGCATTGAGAACTTGGAGTCTATTAAAGAAGGTAAGAGGTGACTCACTAGGAAGTTGCCTAAGGCGTTGAAGATCCTGTATGAGGGATGAGAGATCCCTAGAGTCTCCAAAATGTAGGCTCAAGAGCTGTTTAATTTCTAAGTAAGAATTTGGGTTTCGGGAACTTACGAGCTGGGCTGCTCTACCTCTGAGTTTATTTTTAATATGAATTACAAGGAAAACTTTTTGTTGCGTAGTAGCCATATCGTACGCACAATCGCACGCATCTATAAAATTACCTAAAAAGATCTGGTCTCCATCGAATTCAGGTACAATGGAAAAAATTTCGGAAAGTTTGTAAGGTTCTACTTCAAGTGTAACAGTTTCTCCTGCAGGCATTTTGATGCGAGTTTAAACGTAAAAATATAATAAAAATTTCACGTATAAAGAAACAAGGATAATATTTCGATAAAATAAGAAAAATTGGGCAATATTTGGAAAATCGAACAGTTTTAGCACAAAATTGAGATAAAAACGAGACGATTCTATACTCACAAAAATAACTTCATTCCAGTCGTCGTGTTCTCGTTGCTGCTGCCAGGGGTTTCACTCGGTGTTCCTTCCGTAGCAGTTTCGAGTGGGGACTTCTTGGGTTCTTTCTGTTGAGGGATTGGAATCCGCCGCTACCAGTTGGACTTTTCCTGTTCTGACAGCGTTGACAGATCCTACAGCGACTGCGCCAATTTGTTATCTTGATTATTTCACAATTCACTTTTTTAAAAATTTATTATTTATTTAATATTATTAGTTACTTTATTTAATTATTTATATTCAAAATTCAAACTGACTTAGTAACAGTATAATTCTAAACTTATTCTTAACTAACTGTACAATGGTAAACTTAAGCTATTTATATCAAGAAAGGTGCTGATGTCGTGAGAATAGCATCGTATGATTTCCGTCGGGACTGCTGACGAAGCGCTGATGCGGCTTTCCTACGAATTGCACAACCGTGCGACTTGACATTGTTCGGACATAGAGGTCGTGGGAAAATTCATATAACATACGCGTTACAATTCCTGCACTTTTTCGCTTCCGTGTTTCCAACCGCAAGCTATACATTTCCCATTTTTCTCTTCTACTTTCTCTTTCTTCGATTCCTCCTTTCTAGGCACTCTCCTACTATATTTTTCTCAAATCCTCGAAACCTCGAGAAAAATATAGTAGGAGAGTGCCTAGAAAGGAGGAATCGAAGAAAGAGAAAGTAGAAGAGAAAAATGGGAAATGTATAGCTTGCGGTTGAAAACACGGAAGCCGATGTCCAGCCTATAAGAAAAAGTGCACACTCTGTTGTGCAGTATGCCACAAACAACTCGATCACGTATTGAACTATCGCGCAATTCTTCAAAGTTACAATTCATACTTAACTTTTTCAGATCTGTCAGAAATATGTCGATAGTTTCTCCTTCTTTCTGTTTCCTAGTGTAAAACAAGTGCCTATTTATTGTCTCATTTTCTTTGGGCTTGAGATGAGTCTCTAAGTGTTATCCCATTTCCCCCTCTCCTCTTCCGATATTTCAAAGTGTCATATTTAGCCCCCAGAACAAAGCCAATTTTCTTTGGTCATTCTAATTTTGTTCCTTATTAGACGATTCATCTAGTGGTATTCTGGATGACCTTTTTTCAATCGTCTTTCTTCCATTAAATAAAGAATTTCATCGGTCATCCAAACTTTATTTTTTATCCTAGTATCGTTTGAAGATAATTTCAAGCTTGCATTTGTAAAAGCTTCCTTGATGTTGGTCCAAACAGTCTCCACAATGCTTACTTGGCTTAGACCACAATTTAGTTCATTTCTGACAGCTAGCGTTTCTGGGTTGCTCAGTCCTGTCAGATCTGTTTTGGGGCAGTTAGCTTTTACTGTACACTTTTTTAGAGTTTACTGAATATTTGCTACAAGCGGATTGTGATCAGAATTTATGTCTGCGCCAGGGTAAGTTTTTAGCGATTTAATGCAATTTCTGTATGGTTTATTTATCAATACAAAGTCTATTTGGTTTCCGAGTATCCTCTCTGGCGTATGGGCGTTAGAAGTCCAAGTGTACAGGCGAGGCGCCTTGGTGTTCGAGACAACAAACCTCATTTCTTGACAAAACTGGAACAGTCGGTCGTCACGTTCATTTGCAACACCAAATCCAGATCCACCAACGATGTCCTCTCTCGCACCGCTACCAATCTTTGCGTTCAAATCACCCAAAATTACTGACTTTTTAGTGAGATTTAAGGCGATTTGGAGTTGTTCGTAAAAGGCTTCAACAACTTCGTCTGAGTGATCGCTCGTTGGTGCATATATCTGGGTAATGTCGACATTATATGGCTTGGAATTGAGCTGCAAAAATGCCACTCTATCAGAGACCGGGACAAAAGATTTTACTGTTTTTTGTACTTCTGTATTTACTAATCAAATCAAATCAATCAAAAGGTCTATATTAATAAAAACAAATGCACAATACAAACATGCAGAGAGTACAATTGATAATAATAGCGAGAGTAGAGAAGGGGTTTTAATAATAAATAAATCTTATGCCAATAGAAACTTAGAATACAACACCTTAACATAAAACACATTAACTTCTCCCTATTTTTGGAAAGGAATAGCACACACTCACATATGCAAAGGCCAGCAAATGTTAGAAAACCCAAACTCCCAAACTTTACCCTACATGAATCTCCTCTCTTTAAGTTTAGCATTGTTCTTACTGCTCTTTTTTGAGCCATAAAAGCTCTCTCTGTATCACTCACTGCTTCCTCCTCAAAAGATGATGCCATATCTAAGAATTGAGTGTACATTGGCATAGTACACTGTTTGGAGGTGGTCAATATTGAGATATTTAGACATTATCCTTAGAGAGTAGCATGCTGCATTGACCTTGTGACAAACATAGGTGAGCTGTTCCATCCAGTCAAGATTTTGGTCAATGTATATGCCCAGGAACTTTGTGTGTGTTGAAAGGATTTGGCGAGAGTCACCGGTTAAGGGAATCATTTCTGGAATGTCCCTGCTCCTCCTCTTAGTGTGAAAGCAGAGGCAATCAGTTTTGCTGACATTAAGGACCAGTCTATTTTTAGAAAACCAGTCTTGCGCTGCCTTTAGTCTTTCAGAGGAGATCAGAAGAATATCTGAGAGCTCGGAAGCAAGCGTCAACAAGTTCGTGTCATCTGCAAAGCTGGCAAGGTAGGAACTGCCGTTAAGTATTTCATTTGCATAGATAATAAAAGTTAGAGAACCCATGACACTGCCCTGAGGCGCACCAAGAAGAAGCTGCCCCTCCCTAGAAAAGTATCTTTGGTCTTTTGACTCAATGAGAACCGTCTGTTTTCGGTTAGAAAGATATGACTGAATCCATTTTAAGGCTGGTCCATGTATTCCATATCTCTCCAACTTCTCAAGTAAAATTCCGTGATCAAGGCTGTCAAACGGCTTAGACAAGTCCAGGAACATACCCAAGGACAACTTTCCCTTCTCCAGACCCTGCAGAATTTTCTCTGTGAAGTCATATATTGCTGTCTCGACTGATCTGTCCTTGAGAAAGCCATGTTGTGAGCTGCTTATTAACCCTTCTGCCGAGAGAAAGTGCATAAGCCGGGTGCACATTGCCACTTCAAACACTGGGCATATTGGTCTATAGTTTTCTAGTTGGCATTTATCTCCTTTTTTGTAAATAGGTTTAACAGTGGCTAATTTTAGTTCCTCAGGAAAGACCCCATAATAAAAAGAGTTGTTGTGACAACGGCCCTTCCCTTCAGAGTTTCAGCAGGTTTGGGGAAATTTCATCGAACCCAGCACTCATTTTGTTTCTTAACTTTGATATTATATGCAAAACTTCTGCAGGGGTAGTTGGAACTAGAAACAAAGATTTATTGTGCATTGGAATGCTACACGAAAAGGGAACTTTATTCTGGCAGGTTATAAGGCTCGGAGCAGCCCCGATCACAAAACTGTTGAACCTATTTGAAATTTCAACAGTATCTCCCGGAAGGCTTCAAGAACCTCTAATTTCATTCACAATCTGCCAGACACACTTTGACTTATTTACACTATTATTTATGGGAGAAACATAAGTCTTTCCGCGAGCCTCTTTTAAAAGGTAATTATATTCCTGCTTTTTGATTTTGTATGAATCTCTGTACCTATTCTCAGCTCTACTGAGCACAAGCAGGATGTCCAACTCCTTCTTACATGCAGTTAGCTCAGGAGTTGGTTCAAAAGATCTGGAAGAGCGTTGTTTAGGTTTGTTATTCCCCAGTGGGAAACACTCATCAAAGAACGAACAAAGAGTGTTTGCAGAGGACTCCCATTGCGCATTTACAAGATGGTTCGGAAGCACATAGATAGTTTCCCAATCTTGAGAAGATAAGACTCTCTTAAACTTGTTTTTATTTGAAGGGTTAAAATTCCCCTTTTTTGTCGATATTTTATCTGTTGCCTTACGTACATCTCTGCAAAAAGTCAATCTCTGTGCAGTGTGATCAGATATGTGAGCGTCTACCACTTCCGCCCAAAAGACATCTAATTGCAGATTTGTAAAGATGTCTATACAGCTCTGATTGGTCCCCGCTATTCGAATATTTTCCAATATAGACGGAACAAAATTAAAAGACTTACATAGGGTTAAAAAATCCTGAACATTATTATTTCCTGCATCTGAAATATTTATATTAAAATCTCCTGCAATGAAACACAAACAATTATCATTCAGAAGTATACCCAAAACAACTTCTAAACTATCTTAGTGCCTAGTTTCAATTCAACGGCTGTACACTCAAATATTCTCTCCAATGACAACTTGTTAATATCAGCTCATACCTCGTACTCCACTCCATTTTTTACATAGATTGCCACGCCTCCATAACCCTGGTTACGGCAGAAGGATGAAGCTAATTAATGCCCCAGGAGGTTAAAGTGAGGTAGCTGCTCGCTGGTCTTCCAATGGTCACTGACACACAAAGCAAGGCAATCCTTTTCGGAGTCTATGAAGTGTTGTATTTATGGATTGCAAATTTTGATGTATTATACTGACTGTTTCTGGGAGATACTTTCGCCCCTTCTCTGGAGTACTAGCTGCTTCTTCTTGCTTTTTTTTTTGGATTGGCAACCCGGGCAAAAATTTTCTGAACAGCACTGATATTTGGAGTCAATTATATCAATGCAGATCGTTGGAACCCACTGGTCTTTTCCCTCCAGCAGACTTACTAGGCGTTGTTCTAAGTCATCATTACCATTACCACCATTCCCTGTTGTTGCTGCTTCAGCAATCCACTGGTCTCTTCCCAATCTTTCAGGTTGCCTGGCTTTCAGCATTGATGCCATGTCACAAGTTGAATTTGAGCTCAAGGAAAATATATTACCAACAATATACTTTACCAGTTTGTTTACTGTAGTATGAAAACTTTGAATCTCGATCGTTATTGGTGATAAAACTATCATATTGCAAAAACCAACAATGGTTATTTATATGCTCTCTGCACTGTATTTTTTATTGCCAAATTAAATTGGTATATGTTGTTATTTAAGGCAGTTTTTTGAGCCATATATGAGGGCCAATTATGATAACATTTGTATGCTCAAATTCATACAAAAAGTTGAGGCAGAAAACTTCGTACAGGGCATTTCCCTGGATCACCTGCTCAGGTCCCAAGAAAACCACGACAGAATCAGTCTTCGTGAAATACTTGCTCAGAAGGATGTGTTGTTTAAGATCCTCGAGAACCACCCCTGAACTATACTGGGAATTGATTTCCGATTTACCATCTACGGCCAATTTAGCGCCCACAACCCAAAACCCTCAATCTCTCGCCAATAATCAAAATCCTCCTAGTACTACTGGCTGCATCCGAAGCAACATGCAAAGCGTTTATGGCACCCTCAATACCCACAGATGGAGGCTGAATTGGATCCACTCTTCCAGTGTTAGGCATATCCCGCTCAGAAATTTCGGATGAGAGAGCAAGGTCTATGCCGCTTGTCTGACATCCAACCTCTGCTCGGTCACCGAAGTATTTGTTTGGCCTTCTGATTCTTTTAGGTCAACTGTAGTTGTCTGGCTGTCCGATTCTTTTAGGTTAATTGTAGTTGTCTGGCTTGTAGTATGTGATGCCTGACAAATCACTTGAACTGCCTTATGTGAACTGTTAATCCTTGTTGTTTGGCATTCTCTATGAGCGTCACACCATTTTAGTGATTGACCCCGTTATTGCCAGCATAGATAGCTGAATTAGGCCATTTCATTTCGCTGATCCCCAAAATTTCCATGTTCATTATTTTCATCTCTCTGATGACATTGCGGATTTTACCAACTTGAAACATACTTCGTGCGTTCCAGGTAGCAATCTTCTTCATGACTAGCCCGAAGATTCTTGGCACCCTCTGATCACTTAAGATCTGCCGTGGACTGAGGGCCTGTGCTTTTGGTTTTCCTGGCGAGGGTAATGAGGTGGTTTCCCGTTGCCTTCCCCATCGCAGTATTAAAGCCGTTGAGACAGTCCTTTAACTGTGTTATGTGGCGCCGTTTTTCTTTCTATATCTAGAAATACGCCGACACTATCTGGCTACCCTCACTTAGTTTAACCTGCAGATCGATGCAGTTTCCAGGGTGTGGCACGTGGCGCCATACGTGAGAGCTGACTGCGCTGTAAGGACCAATTAAAAATAAAATAAAATAAAAATCCATTTATTGCATATAAAACATGTTACATACAAAAGGTGGAAATTGCCGGCAACGTATTTTCATAACCAAGATACATATTTAACTACAAGCTTAACTACAATAAACAAACAATAAAGATTTGAGGTAAACTTAAACAACATATTACAAATTCAGTTGGGTTGCAGATATATAATCTTTACAGATTTTTTAAAAATAAACATGACTAAATACCTTTAGATAGTCTGGCAAAATATTATAAACATGAGCTGCAAGATAGTAAAAAGAGTTTTTTAAAAATTCAGTTTTGTGTTGTGGTATACACATTGCCCACCTATTGCGAAGATTTACATCATGTGTATTCCTACGTTCGACAAGACACTCAGATAGATAAGATGGAATGCCAGTGGTTACAATTGTATGCACCAAGCAGCTCATATGTACAAATCTCTTCTGACTCATGTTAAGACCATAAACATCTACTATGTGATTGCTCACATGATCTCTACGAGACACATGAGTTTTGAATTTTCTGCACGAGATACTTATTAAAGGCACTAAGGAATGAGCCATATACTACATCCAGATAAGTAGGTATGGAAAGAACCAGTGAGTTTGTTAAAGTTTTTCTGATATCATGGTTTAATATTCATAAAGTGACTTTAGAGTATAAAATGACTTCTTACACATATGATTAACATGGCTATTGAAACTCAATGATTCATCCATATATAAACCCGAGTTTTTTACTTCATTTGCCCAAGCAATTCTTGAATTATTTAAAATAATGTTAAAGCTTTCTGTGTTAATTGTATTTCTTGAAAAAAGGATTGCTTGGGTTTTAATAGGATTTATGAAAAGAGAGTTATTTGTAGCCCATGTAGATATCAGAGATCAGAATTTATATTGGCCACAGCCCCTTGCAGATTACTTGCTGATGTTGGCAGGTATATTTGAAGGTCATCTGCATATAGATGGTATTTGCAATATTTAATATTTTTAACAATGCTAAACAGCAAAGGGCCAAGAATAGAACCCTGCGGCACTCCACTAGACACAACCCTCCACTCAGAAATATTCATTCCTCACTGCCTGGTGTCTATCCTTAAGATAGTTAGAAAGTCATTCCCCAGTTTCAATACAGCAATATCTGAGCTTACTAACTAAAAGTTCAATGTTCAGGCAATCAAAAGCCTTCGTCATGTCAATCAGAACAGCTGGACAACAGTTACCTTCGTCAAATGACCTGGAAATATCAACAAAGCTGTTGTGCAACTGAAATTAGCCCTAAGTTCTGACTGACATGCAGGCAGCAATGATTTATGTATTCGACTACCTGTTTTTTTACAATCTTCAAGAAGTTTGGACGCAGTGGGCAGGACACTAATGGGTCTCAAATCACCCACCGAGGAAGGGTTTCGAACTTTGGGAACTGGAGTTATGAGAGCCATTTTCCAAACAGATGGAAATTTACTATACTGAAGGGAGTAATTTATGATATTTAAGAGTGGTCCAATGCAATGAGGAAAACAATGCTTTAACATGTGTATAGAGATACCATCTATTCCAACAGCCCTACTTGTTATTACTTGTAAGCATTCAGATACCAAAGACAAATTAAATGGCTCCCACTCCTCAGTTTTTTCCAACCAAGAATCAAAAACAGCCTGACCTACTGGGGTCTGCGGAATACTTGAGAGAAAGTTATCATTTAATAGATTTGGTTCATTAATATCTTATTAGATTTAGTTACAATATTCCAACTTTTAATCTTACCCCAGAAATGTTTGCTTTTATTTTGAGCATTGCATCTATTTATCTCAGTATTATAGAAGGCTTTTTTCTCTTGTTTTATAGCAAAAGATGCATAATTTTTAAGGTCACAATAATACTGTCTACTTGCTGGAGTTTTATGTTCTAAAAATTGTTTAAATGCTTTATTTTTGAGATCAATAATTTGTCTCAGGGTATATGTTAGCCAGCCTGGTCCCGATTTTCGTTGTTTTTTTAAGCTTAAAGGGCAATGTTTATCAAATAGAGAAGTATGTTTTGATTAATTATGCTTACTTTAGTATCTATATCACTTTCATGATACATAGTATGCCAGTCTATCATTTCTAAATCAGTCTTAAAATCTACTGTATCTACATTTTTATAGTCCCTAACCAAAATAAAATCATCAACACAATTAGACTCTTCACAATTTATACAATCAGAAGTAACTCCAGAACTTAACAGCTCCGGTTTATTTATTAAAACAATGTCAAGAAGAGAACTGTTATGATGAGTTATTCTGGTTGATTCCTTAATTAATTGAGTAAGATTGAAAACATTGTCAGACATAAAATCAAGTTCAGAGATAGCGTTTCCAAGAATATTTACATTTAGGTCTCCAGTACAAACACAAACATCACACACCTGTATAACATCAGGCAAAACTTCATAGAGACATTGCAGCTCCTTGTAGGACACTGATGGAGGACGGTAAACAACACCAACACACAGGGACATACCATTAAACTTCACTTTAATCCTTAACTGGTCTATTCCATTCGCAAAGTCAGGGATATTTATCTGTGCCATTTTAAGCTTTTGGTGCACATAGAAGGCAACACCTCCACCTTTACCATCCCTATCTGCTCTAAGCAGCTGAAACTTTCTTATATTGTACAAGTCAAAAGGCATGTCTTTATTTAACCAAGTTTCAGAGATAGCAATAATGTCATATTCAGAATGCTCAATAGAAAATCTGACATCTTAAAATTTATTACAAATAGACCTTGCATTTATATGAACAATACCCAGGTTCTTTCCTTTCCTCATCAATGGAGCAGATACAGTTAGTGAAGTTTGACTTGCAATAGAGGTATTTTTTTGACTTTGACTTTGACTTTGACAACACCCATCTGGCCAGAACTGAGGAGATAAATATTTATCTTGAAGTTCAGTAGGAACTCCAAACTTGAGTGCAGCGCTATGTGGATATTTAATGTATGTAACTTCTCACACCTGTACAGATCTTTGTATTTTGGATCCAGAACCTCAATCACATGTTCTGTGGTTGTGCTTACATCCAAATTAGACAAATAAATCCACGAAAGCTTTGCAATTCTTTCCCTCACATTCTTATTGGCCACCTTTAGTTTAGGATTCCCAGGACCAGTGCAAATTTTTCTGGTAGTACCTGAATTTAATTTAGTAGCAGCTTGATCATTGCTTTGGCTACTATTTGCTAAACATCTACAGGTATAGATTTTAAAGTTGTTGATCCTACTAGTTCTTTGTTGGTCTCATAAATATTTTTTACAACAGTGTCCAACTTTGTTGCTATTAGCTGGGTCTGATCATTTAAAGCAGCGGTAATATGATCAGAAATTGCCTTGGTGGTAATAGAAAGTGTATCAGGTGGCAATACAGCTCTCTCTGAGTCATCAGTATTTTCAGACAAACTAGCTGGAGTGGGTGATAAGAATTCACCTCGAGACTCACCTTGTATATTGATGGTTTCAATAGATAACTCCAGCTTCCTTAACCTGTCCTCCATTTGGATGCATTTTGGCAGATTTTGAAGTCCTTATCTCTGATGCTTTGATCTCAGAACAATTTGCACAAATCACTCTGCGGCAAATATCACAAGGACACCCAAATAGTTCGCTTTTATCCTCCTTCAAAACACAGTTCGAATTGCACAAGAAGCAGGTTGTCATGAAGAAAGGTTATATGAGTTGTCTCTCTAAAAATAATAATTGTTTGAATCCATCTCCAGTCTACGATTCTTGATGCGACCGTCTCAAACTAAGAGGTGCTACTTCTACAGCGCAGCCCTTACTCTTATGTGAGGGAATTTATGAGAATGATTCAGTTAATATGTCTAGATCTATTATAATTGCTGTAAAGAAAGAAGTAAATAAATGTTCAATTTTAAAAGAGGTACCGGGATCGCTGCCCTGCACATCCAAGAGATTTTTTTTTTAGTTTTTAATAGTACTTGTCCAAGTTTTCACTTCTGACATGGTGATCTTCAGCACACGCCGTATTTTTGTTATTATTTACATCAAACCTATTTGCTTTTAGGCCAGCTATAACGTTCCACACTCGCAAAGTCTGCCTAAAAACATATCCTCGCAACTTGACGCCGAATTATCATCTAGCCTTCCCAAGAATTTTGTAGAACATTTCTATATACCCGCAAGTACCTGTGAAAGTGTCAAATTTCCCGATACGAATGATATTCCAAAATCTCAAGCCAGGCATAGTTGTGTTAATGCAACGAAAGTAAGAGGCAACGTCAAGACATGCCAGACTCAGACAGACTTTGAGACTCCCCAAGAAATAGTCGCAAAAAAAGCGAGGGGATCGGAAGACTTTCAGAAGAAATTGTTGAAATTTGAAAGTGGTATTCAAGTGTCTGGAAAGAAGCCGGTGAGTGTTCAGATTTTATAATTAAATATTATGTAAGCATGCATCTACACAAAAGAAAATCAGTTGGGCAACCTTTAAATTACTTAAATAATATTTCTTTCGTTATTAGAAATTACAATATTTAATTGTTGAATATGTTGTTCCCTGAAACCTTCAGGATTTTCACGACTTGTGTGTATTAACCAAGCTGTTCAGATATTATTTTTCCGGCATATGTACTGTCTTTTGACTTATGCCTCATCATATCCTTATAAAAGTGAATTTTCTTTCGAAGATAAAAGGCGCCCTCACCTAGTCCAATGCTGAGTTCGGGCTTTGAAATAAATTTTATCTGTTAGAATGTAACCGCTAGTTAAATTATGTAACTTTTATAACTGACTGAAGTTCGTAAGGTTTCATTTAAAGAAGCTAAAGTATCAACTCTAAATGTATATTACCTTTCACTTATTAATTTTAGGTTGCATTTTTCGTCGAAGCCGATGCAGCAAGATCGAAAACTTCGGCAAAGTCGAGCAAGGAGAACGTCCCAGTAAAACAAGCCAAGACACAAAAATCAAAAATCGATAGTACCGAAATGTTCATCCCGAGTTTGGCTCAGAAGAACAGGCAATATAAAAGCAAGTTTTGTAATGTGCTCAATAACAAGCCGGATCAAAATTTCGATATTTTCGAGGAGAGAGGCCATATCAATAGAAACAACGGCAATAGTTTTACATTGTCTACGATTAATTTCGAAAAGAATACGAATAGGAATAATGTACAGGTAAATATTTGTTTAAAAAGCTTCTGAACCATCAGCATGTTTAACGGATTGGCAACGTTAAGCTAGTATTTCCAAGGAATTGAAATTTTTTATTTTATTTGATTGTATTCCCCGTTAGGCCATTTTTAGAGAGACGTGTGTTTAATTGGATCATATTAAAGTACCGTAAATTAAGGTGAATAGGGACATATTTATACTTCTAAGCCCTAACCTAACTAGTGCACACATAGATTTCTTCTTCCTAAAATATTTTTCTGTATATATACATTTTCATGCTTGTCCCAGTGGTGGGGTCAATAAAGGAGTATTATTTATTTATTTATTGACGGCAGTGCCATTTTTTAACATTAAAACACAAAAGTATAAACAAGCCTAAATCTAACATGTGCATGCTATAAATGAGGCAACATACTCACATGCACTAACAGATGAACAGAAAATAGAAAGTAAAGAGGTAATAATAACATTTCAAAGAACTTTCATATAAAAAAAATTCCCACAAATCAAGCTATTCGCAGAATGAGACAAAGTAAGCTAATGTTAACGGCATAGTACAATCTAGCAAGGTTCCCCCGAAACAATTGCATTTCAAAATGCTTAAGTGGACAGAAAAAATTTAGGAGAGGATGTTGGTTAGCAAGGGACATTGACCTGGAAACAAAGGAATTTTTTCCGTAGTTGGTCCGGTGATATGGTTGATAAAAGGCTGGGATGTTTCTCGCATTAAAAAGTGGTACATATAAAGTGATGTTGGAAGTGAGATAGGAACAATCAACAAGGGAGTTAAGAATTTTAAAGAGAAGGAGAAGGTCGTGTTTGTTTCCTCTTTCTTGAAGTGATGACAGATTTAGCCTCCGACACATTTCATCGTAGCTATATTCACTGTCTCTAAAGAATTTAAAATGAATATAATGCATACATTTCTTCTGTACACACCCAATCCTGTCAATGTGGAAAGCATATTGAGGGTCCCACACCGAGGCAGCATAGTCCAAAAGACTTCTGACAAGACTTCAATATAGAATTTTAATGGAACGCACAGTAGTAAAGTCAAAAGTATTTCGTCTAATAAATCCCAACATTCTTAGTCATTTACCTACCTATGATTGATGTTATGTGAGGAACAAATGATAACCTATCATCGAGAATAATTCCCAGATCCTTTACGCTTTTAACTCATGGTAGAGTTGTACCATCAATGGAGTAATGAAAATTAGTTTTAAATGTACGACGAGAACATATCATGAGACTGCACTTAGAAATATTAACATGCATTCCATTATCGCGACACCAAGCCTCAAATCTGAGGACATCCTCCTGCAAAGCAATGCAGTCGTTAAGATCTGAGACTACTTTATATATTTTCAGGTCATCTGCAAACAGAAGGAACTCCGAGGACCAGAAGCATGATAAAAACATTAAAAAGAAGCGGTCCAATGTGGGACCCTTGTGGGACTCCAGACGGCACATTAGACAGTAAATTTTTAATTTTTACAATTTGAGTCCTGTCCGCAAGGTAGCTGTCTAACCAGGAGAGTAGGGGTCCATTTATACTCAACGTTTTAAGTTTGATTGTCAGTATACTGCGCGGAACCTTATCAAAGGCCTTGGAGAAGTCCGTATAGATGAAATGGACTTCCTCACCAGTCTCCAAGGCCCGTAATATAAACTGCGAATAAGTGAGGATATTTAGTTCAGTATTTCTTCTCGCATAGAACCCAAACTGCTGATTGATGATTTCTGGAGGCAGTAAGGAACTTAGATATTTAGTTACAAGAGTTCACTACACCAACTGCTGTATCCAGTTCCTCCATATGTGCTTTGAGGTTTTGAAGGTCACGAACTGCTACTGTCAATCCGGAGATATCATGCTTCAGGTCCTCCACTTTCGCGCCCAGTTGGTCAAATCTGCCAGTGAGGTTCAAGATTTACTTTATGCTGTTAAGACAATCCAAGCAAAAGAATGGAATTATACGTTTCTGCAGTTGCACTGCACGAATTTCAGTAATACATAGTCCACAGCAGTTCTGGCAAATAATTTGCTGGCATTGATCACACGGGTAGCCAAAAACCTCAGTTGCTTTTTTGGCCTCCTTAAAGACTACAGCAGTATTGCATTTGTGGCTTTTTCCACTCATGGTGGAGACGCTGGTATCTACAGGTGAGACGAGGTATATATTGTGTGAAATAAACCAAAATCAAAAAATAATGATTGCTGCAGATGAAACAGCCTGTAGTTTGTTTTTATGAGATGTCGTCTATAATGCAGTGTTTTTGCTAGGGTTTGTGCTCCAATTCGATAACAGCACTCAGTAGTGGAACTCAACCGTAAAAGTCAAAATAACTACTTATTCCTGTGGGGGAAGTCCAACCCTATCACTGTGCAAACATTCACAATTTTCTGTTGGGAATAACCAGCACAAATTAGTATTAGATTTCTATATAAATCCATCTTCAACGGCTTCAACTTACTAACTTCAACATAAGAAGCTACCTAAAATCACTTAAAGCTGCTTGAACGAAATTACCGTAAAAGTCATTTGGAAATATTTCTTGAATACATGTCTTCCCCTTCGAACTTCTGGAGGGGCTAATGCTTTAACAACTTGCTCCTTTTTAAATTCGTAGTCATCTGGAACATTTGGAAATACATATATAGAAGACATTTTTGCGGTTTCTCTGCGAAAAGCTCAAAGGAATTTATTTCCTATATTCTGTAGCACCTTTTTATATAAAACACTTTCAATTTCCTGATCATATCCAAATTTCACATTAACCCAAACCCCTTCTTTGGACCTCTCGGATTTATTTTCCTATTTCTTCAACTCTTCATCTGTTTTATTTCTTCCCGGCTGCCTATTTCTTCTTCGTTTGTCTCTCTGTCATTATCACTTTATTCACCACCTCCCCTTTTTTCATTTTTCTCCTTCCACAAGACGAACCTGAGGGTCATCAGCATCATCACTGTCTTCATAGTGAAATTCAAATAATGCTTTATTTTCAAAAAATGTCACAATTTGTAGGCAAAGCTAGAGCTAGAGTGCAAAACATACAAAACCTTATACAATTGTGCAATTTGTACGTGATCAAAATTTCCTTGAAATATTATATACAGTATTAAATATCAAAATATTTAACCATTTAAACATCAAATACTAGATACTAAACACCAAATATTAAACCAGTGTGTAAGGTGCCCAAAATTAAGTATTAATAAAAAAGGCTCTCTCCAGCAAGTATGATCCCAAAGCTCTGCGAAATGCGGGAAAAGATGTTATTGACTTTATTTCAAATGGCAGATAATTGTGCATTTATTTTTTCATTGTACAGGGTGAGAACGTTAGAGTAAAGTATATTATCTCATTGGTTTTGGGAACTACAGAAAAATTTTGAATACGAAAGTTGTAGGGAATGTCGAGATGCACAATTTTAAAATATTTTTAGACATACTGGATGCTTCAAAAAAAGTGTGGCGGATACAACATATATTTTTTTAACTGGAATATACTATTTATTATTTTATTTTTGAATTCTGCATAAGATTCAATACATTTTTTTATTAATAATGTTGTATACCTAAACCTATTAGGGATGAACCAAAAGATACATATAATAGGATTCGAGTTATATGTTACAGGGTGTTCAAAATAGACAAATTCGTATCGCCCATTTTAAATTGAAAAATCTCGATTTTTTTAAATGGCACACTTTGTATATTATTGTACTTTATGATAGAATTTACAAAACCCTTAAACTTTTATTGAGTATGTCCTGTACCTATCCTTAATAATTTGCGATTTATTTTGATTTTTTTTAGTTTTAACAGTTACGGTATTGTGAAAACATAAAGAATGATAAAGTCATCTTACGCTAGGTACCTAATTATTATGGCGCAATAAATGTTCAAAAAGATGCCCTTCGACTTCGATACACATGTTTAGTCTTTTAACTATATTTTCTGTACGTTTCTTAGCATAAAAGGTGTTATTGTTCTACACGCCACCATTTACGCTTCTACCAATCCGTTTTTGTAGCTAACGATTATTTAAATAATAAAGATCAAAACGTAATTGTCAATAATCCAGAAAAGTATGGGATGATGCCTGCATATAAGAGGAGCTCGTAAGTGTCTATTTGAAATTTATGCGTCTATTGATGGTGATTTGATATGTGTCCTACAAGATAGAAGCCTTTTTTAACCAATATTTCAATGATCTTTGATAATCTGGGAAGGAGTGCAATTGGACGATAGTTCGAAGCTTGGTCTTTATCTCCTCCTTTATGCAAAGGAATAATTATTGCCGTCTTAAGACAGTTTGGAAAAACCCCATTTTGGAATGACCTGTTAATGAAAGTAGTAAGATGGTTAAATGTGCATTGCGGCAGGTTTGAGAACATTTGCAGAGTAAGCCCATCCGTCCCAGATGAGGATTTGTTTTTAATGTCTTTAATTGTATTGCGAAGCTCAGCTAATGCTACAGACGTAAAGAAGAAACTGTGTAAATTCATAATAGCATCAGAGAGATATGAAAGTGAATCATGAGGAGGTATGGTGTTCACTAAATATTTAGCCACATCTTAAAAGTAATTGTTTAGGTTCTCAGGTGAATTAGCGATTGTGCTAAACGAAAAAGTCTTATTCCTTAAGTCATTCACAATAGACCATGATTCTTTAGTAACGTTACCGGATTTCTCATTATAATAAATGTCCTTGGCAGCTTTTATAGTCTTATGTTAGACTTTTCTGTAAAGTTTCACGCAATCGTGGAAGGAGACGCTGTCCGAGTATTTTTTTTAGGTGAGATAATGAATGCATAATTTTTGTGTGTAAAACTTTAGTTGACCAGGGTTTATGGTGTTTAACTTTGATAGGCCTAAGAGGAAAGGATTTGAACGCCAGAGTAGATAAAGTTTTTATAAATCTAGAAAATTCTTTTATAAATTTTACCGAAAATTCTGTTAATACTGCGTCATGATCAGAAAAATCCGAGTTAAAGAGAGCACAGTCAAGGAATTCTGAATCAAAAGATGACACGACATAGTCTATAGTACTAGAACTAGTTTTAGTTATTCTAGTTGGTGAGTCAATATGCATACCAAAAGAGTCGAAAATGGACCGAAGAGATTCTTGAGCAGCACACACACTGGAAAAGTCAATATTAAGGTCGCCCCACAAAATTAATTTGTCTTTTAAAGGCAGGGACTCAAGCAAGCTCAGTAATCTTTGCCTGAATATATGCATGTCAGCGTCAGGTGTTCTGTAAATACGAACAATATAGAGGTCATAAGTTTTATGATAGACGATGGAAAACTCAAATACTTTCTCAGACCACTTAGTTACTGCCGAAAAGTCATTGTTAGTAGACATTATCATAGTATCTCCATTCGATAAATTACTTCTATTAAATCTAGTTACTGTGACAAACACAGGCTCATCAACATTTAACTAACGTTCAGCTATGGCAATGATTTCTGGAAAATTAAGCTCTTCTAATAAAAGAAATAATTCATCTGTTTTGTGTCTTACAAACTGAATATTAATAAGAAAAACACTAAGCTTGCCATCATCCAATTTTTCAGAAGGTGCTTGATTCTCTGTTCGCTTCAATCTACCTAAAAATTCTCCCCTCTAATCGGAAAGCCAGTAGAAAAATAATTACTATAATTTTCCCTAACCTTCTGAAGGTGTTGAAGTCTTTCCGATGAAAAGAAAGACGTAAAGGCAGAGAGATCCGCTTCAACCTCCGCCGAACTAATACCATAGCCTAAAGAAAACTATAGCTGCGACACTTAAGCGCGGCACCTTTGAGAAGCGAGGACCAACTTTATCACTATGTAGTGGGGAGGAAATAAATAAATCTAACTTGACGTCAACCCCCCGGCAATCATTAGTGAAGTGAGCCGTACTAACATTTTTTGGGACGTTATATACTAAAATTGTTACTCTCCCCTATTATTTTATTTGAACTTTCATCACAAAATATATTGTTTATAAAATACTGTTTATTTCGAGTAGAGAATAACCATTTTTTTGATCCAAAAAGCTGCATAAGGAGAGCCGGATATTTATTTAAACATTACACCTGAAAGAAATAGTTCAAAATGTCTTTTGGAGTGAAATTAAGAATGGCGAATGTAGATTACTTGTAGTAAGTACAGCATTCTTGAATGCTGAATATAACTATAATATAATATAAGCTCCAAGTTAATCTTTATATAAATATCAACAAGATCTATACACAACAAATGTTTTTTTTTATATGAGATTTTATTTTGCACAAGTAGTTACGGTTTTAGACGAACTTGTGAAGATCTGCAATAATAATTTTGAAAATTTTGATTTATCTACTTGTTCTCTTCTAAGCTAAAAAAAGATCTTATATAAGTACACAATTTTGTTTTATATAGATTTTTAGCAACCTGCACAATTTTATAAACGTATTATGTACGATTTTGCATATTTTTTCGTAACAGCATTTTCATTTTATTCGCTAGATAAAAATATTGTCAAGATGGTGAAATGAAAGTAAATTTTTGATCTGGCTATAGTTCACGAACTAGTTTATGCATGAAGTGCACAATTACGCTAAATCGGAGCAACCTGTACCGTGCGTTCAATTTATCTTGATAACATTTTGATTCGCTGTAACTTTTTTGTTTTTAAAGATATCAAGTTAAACAAAAAAGCAAAATGTAGGGTTGGTAGCCAATTTTTTTCTACGTTACATATAAAATAAAACACTAACGATTTTCTGACATATCAGCCTACTCTATATTTTTTAAATGGAACACCCTGTATATTACTAAATTTTTGCAATCTCTAGAGAAGTCTAAACACATTTCGTGTATAATATCTTATACCTATCTTTCTTTAGGTGTTTACGAAATATTGACAATTGAAAGTCGTGCATTTTGACATTTTGATAGGTTTTAAAATGTAAACCGCATGAGAGCAAAGAAAACGGTTTGCATATTCCTGTCTTAGGTTTTCATGAGCTATCAAATGACAGTAACTTTGAATTTAACCCGCGAATAAAATTGACCGGAACTTTTAAATCTCCGGTTAAATTGAAAGCCACTGTCATTCGATAGATTATGAAAACCTAAGATAGAGATGTGCAAACCGTTTTCTTTGATCTCGTGCGGTGTGGAGCCTGTCAAAATGCTCGACTTTCAACTGTCAATATTTCGTAAACAGCTAAAGATAGGTATAGGATATTATACACGACATGTGTTTTGATTTCACTAGAGAGTTCAAAAATGTAGTGATATACAGGGTGTTCTATTTAAAAAATATATAAAGTAGGCTTTTATGTCAGAAAATTATTGGTGTTTGTTTTATATGTAATCTAGAAAAAACTTGGCTACCAACCCTACATTTTGCTTTCTTGTTTACATTGGTATCTTTAAAACCAAAAAAGGTACAGCGAATCAAAATGATATCAAGGTGCTGATCAAATCTGAAATAATGGATATATGTGGATAACGATCGACTTTTACGAAAAACAACCAGAAAAACAATGTTTTTGAGACTTACGCCTTTATGGTAGAATACGAACTATTTATTGTCAAACGAAATGTTTTGCACTTTCTTATCTTCCACATAACCACAACCTGGAAAATACCCCCCACCAAACCGAAAATTACTAAATAACTAAGATAAGAAGATGTAAATCGTTTCGCGCTAAGTTAATCAGATCAAATTCTTTAAATGGAAAGGAGGCTATTCGACATGCTGCATGAAATTTATCTAGAATTTTTAGAAGAATTCGAAAATAGGAAAATGTCTCGCTCTTTTGAGACCTTTTATATTGAAATATAATTCAATTATATAAATGATGAAATGGTTGTAAGACTAATAAAAAAATTAAAAACATGTTATTTCCATAAAATGTGTATACCTATGAAGGGTACAGGGGAAAAATGATCTAAGCGCCATTTCCATAGGAAACTTTTTTATTATTGACTTCACAGAAAATTTTATTCTTGATAAAAGTTAGTGTTTGAAAAAAAACTAATTTTGACAATGCTGAATTAAAGATAAGTTATACAGGGTACTTAATAAATACAAAAATGATGGTTAAAAAATCAAAAACTTTGGAATATCGGAAAACCTTCTACAGAAAAACAAAGCTCGTATTAAGATAAAAATAAAAGTCAAATACCATTTTTTCCAAAAGTGCACCGCACCGTTGCGGAGAAAATCCATTTCAATTACTGAAAAAACCCGCTTTTTCTTAATTTTGTCCTTATTTTTTTCAGCAACGATGCACTTTTGGAAAAATGGTATTTGACTTTTATTTTTACCTTAATAGGAGCTTTATTTTTCCTGTAGAAGCTTTTCCGATATTCCTAAGTTTTTGTTTTTTTAACCACCATTTTTGTATTTTTTAAATACCAAAGCACCAACTTTTATCAAGAATAAAATTTTCTGTGAAATCAATAATAAAAGTTTTCTATGGAAATGGCGCTTAGATCGTTTTTCCCCTGTACCCTTCGTATATATTTTATGAATGTTTCCATATTATTAATTTTCGATTATTTTTGAGCACTTTAAATTTTGTAACCTATTATGATACGTTTTAGTCCGTTTTGGTGCTTTTAGTTAGTTTGGGTTAGATCAATCAGCTTTCGTTTAGTTTCAATTTCTTTTAGTCATTTGAACCCGGTTCCGATACATTATAACCAATTTTAATATTTTTGGTTAGTTTTGGTTAGCCGCCAAAACTGGATCGTTCGATTACTTTCGGTTCCGATACGTTATTACCAATTTTAGTGTTTAGGATAGTCGCCAAAATTGAATTGATCTGGGTTAGTTTTAACTTACTTAATATTATTTTTAAGTTATTCCGATACGTTTTAGCCCGTTTTGGTACTTTTAGTTACTTTTGGTTTGTTTTGGTTAGCCTTTCAATCAAATTTTGGTTACTTTAAATTTATTTTAGTTATTGAATTAATTCAAGTTAGTCGCCAAAATTCGCTTAATTTTGGTTAGCTTCAACTTATTTTAATATTTTTAATCTGTTACGATACGTTTTAGCCCTTTTTGATGCTATTGGTTAGTTTTGGTTAGTCGTTCAATCGACTTTCGGTTAATTTCAGTTAGTTTTAATTTAGTTTAGTAATTTTAATCGGTTCGGATACGTTATAACCAATTTAAATGTTTTTAATTAATTTAGGTTAGTCGCCAAAATTCGGTTAATTTGGGTTAGTTTCAACTTACTTTAATAATTTTAATCTGTTACGATATGTTTTAGCCCTTTTGGGCTTTCGGTTGGTCGCCAAAATTCGGCTAATTTGGGTTAGTTTTAACTTACTTTCGTTCAATCAACTTTCGGTTAATGTGAGTTAGTTTTAATTTATTTTAGTCATTGGAACCGGTTCCGATACGTTATAACCAATTTTATTGTCTTTGGTTACTTGCCAATATTCGGTTAATTTGGGTTAGTTTTAATTTACTTTAACATTTTTAATCTGTTCCGATACGTTTTAGTCCGTTTTTGTGCTGTTAGTTACTTTTGGTTTGTCATTCAATCAACTTTCGGTTACTTTCAGTTAATTCCAATTTATTTCAGTCATTTGAATCGGTTCCTATACGTTATAAGCAAATTTAATATTTTTGGTTAGTCGCTTAAATTCCTTTCGTTTTGGTTAGTTTTAACTTACTTTAATTTTTGTAACCTATTACGATAGGTACGTTTTAGCCTGTTTTGGAGCTTATGGTTACTTTTGGCTAGCTTTGGTTAGTCGTTCAATTAACTTTCGGTTGGTTTCAGTTAGTTCCAATTTATTTTAGTCATTTGAAAACCGATTCCGATACCTTATGATCAAATTTAAGTTTAAATAAACAAACTAACTAGCTGCTTAATTCTGCCGTTCTTTTCCCATTTTAACACATAAACATTAACTTATTTATATAACATACAAACAAAACAATATATGCGCATAACGTCTATTTACCCAAACAACGAATCTCTTTCTATTTTAATTCCTATGAAAATTTATTGCACTCCGGCCCAGGTAAGCGCATATGATTGGCATCGAGTTCCAACTGCGTGGTGTCCTCCCTTCACTAAGCTTCACGGAGAAAATTTGATTCCCTACCCCACTAAACGAGCCGAGTGTCGCGGCTATAGTTTTCTTTAGGCTATGCTAATACCGTAGATGTCGTGGGAGCGATAATACAACTTACGCAAGGAGTACACATCCAGTTCCTCTGAAGCTGCGGTCAATCTGATGCTAGTGTTGGTGTGCCGTTCAAAACACACACTGGAGAGTTGGTCATGGAGATAGGCAAGGAATAGCTGAAAAGCCTTTAATATGGGGGAGTCCCTCAGTCTAGCCAGCAAATAACTACCATTAGCCGGATCTCTCGACAGCCGCACTATAGGTGGAGTCAGCGGGTCCATATCCAGCTCACCATCCCTCTTCGCACTTTTTTCCACAACGACCTTCTTCAAATTCTTCAGCGCAAGAGATGTACAAGCATCCAAAGCTTCCATCCGCAACAGTCCGCGTCAAGACTAGCGCTTCGATCTGGTGGAACTATTTCTTTTTTCGGATTTAAATCTTCATTTCCATGGCGCATTTCTTTTAAAAATTTAGTGAGACTGTCATTTAATGAAACTTCTGGATTCCCCCGTTTCTATGATATGGAGTTTTTCATTCTGTTTAAGGTTTATTTTAAGAGACCGAAAAATCACTTTTTATTAAATGGCGGATTGATATTCCTTGCTTTGACCTTAACCCAAACTAGGCGCTTATTATTTCGGTACTTACTGACGCTCTTCTTCTTTTAATTTTCTGACGCATCCTTTGTAAGAGCTGATTTTTGTGCCTTTTGACACACCCAAGTGACCAATCTGCTCCGGGGAGATTGTCTCTTGAAATGATTTGCCCTCTCGTTCTAAATTATATTTTACAAAATAGCAAAGTTGGTAATCCCAATTAGCGCATTTTTTTATATTCAACAGTACAGAAGTGTGGAGGCGGATTATTCGTACTGACACCCTAATCTGGTTAAAAGATAGGTCTTCTTTAAGAAAAAAAATCATAAGAATTAAACGACTTCAATTCAATAATTTTAACTTTCAAAATGTTATATTACTTACCTAAACAGCTGTATTATTAACCTCTATATTTAGCAATCTGAGAAACACAACCACCTGCTTGAATCAGCAAACACTTTTGAGATTTAAGATATTTCGCAAGAAAGTGACAGCTGACCAGTGTTATGTTTTTTCTGTCCTTCTAATAGGCGCAAAACCTTCACTCCAGCTTAGAAGGAACCGAGAGTGAATAATTTCAAATTAAATGAAAAATTGAAAGTTGGATAATTTAAAATTAAAACTGTCATTTAGGAGTGTCGATACGTAGGCTAGAACGAGTTGTCGCCAAGCGTACAAATTAGGCCCTAGCTCAAATTTCAGAGAGTAGGAGAGGGTTTTAATTATTTAAGGCGCCACGGACTTGTAGACGGCACAATCGAAAAATACCCCAAAGTTGAAATATGGAACTCGTTTTAGCTTACGCTTCGCGACAAAATAAAAAGATAACCACAAATTTGTTATTTTTTCTATCAAGAAAACCGATCAATAAAACAACAAAAATAAGTTAGAAAAATAGATCAGATTTAAATGCCGGAAATTTATCAGTAATAATAATGGAAAAATAATTACTCAAGAATTAATCAAAAATCAAAGTAAGTAACAAGCGAATACTCGAATATTAACCTAAAAAAAAACTAAAGTCAGTGACAAACCAATACTCAAACATAATCAAAAGTAAACGTTTCAATTATTGAGCGCAAGTAATAAAAATCAGATACTTACGTTAGCGGCCCTCTCCTCTGGAACATTGAAATCAAAAGCTAATCAAATAAAACAGGTAGATAAACAAACAACGAATCTGTTTAATCCTATTAAACGAAATATATCATGGCTGATCAAGAGAAAGATGTGAGAAAGTGACCAGTAATTCTGGCAGATTAATTTATGGTAACAACTGTATTTCAACGAGAAATAGTAGGCTTTACTCTGTTACTTGAAGAAGTAAATCACACGCTTTATCTAAACAAACGGCGAAATACGCGTTAAGCATTAACAATAAAAAAACGTCAATAAAATATGAACGAAGGCCAGCGATACTGCAAATATCTACTGGTTATGGGAAAATTCAAGTAACTCGAATAATCACTTGATCAATGGCTAATTAACGGACATCAAATCATGATTTGTTACAGAGCCGTATTACTAACTAACTATGTTTATCTGGGTATCAGTTATGATACGTTGGTAACAGCCGCAAAAAATAAAAATAACTAGTCCGACCCAGCGTTATTGTAGTAATCAATCAATTATAACATTTAAGGAGTGTTAAACTTAAGCGTAAGTACTCGCCGGTCAAGTTACCGGTAGGGCAAAGATAATGAAAAGTTTATTTCAATACAAAAAAATATCAAAGGGCACCGTGAAATTAAAAATAACGCAAAGTCTACTAGGCCGTAACAACAAAAGTAGCTATCTGATCTACAAGTATCTAACGTAAGCCAGAAATCGTGAAAAATTGAGAATACTAATAAAAAAACTAGTTCGACTTACAACGTTATTGCTTATGTCGTTAGCGATACTCGACGATAGCAATATCCGTCGATAGCATTGAACCCGACGATAGAAGTAGCCCTGTCGATAGGACCCTGTGAAGCAACACATATTCAAGGTTCCACACGTAGCTCTTAATTGAAGAGCATTATAACTCGGTAACTAAAATCAACCATTAAGGAAAAAATCAGAATTAAAAAATCACCTGTGTGGGGGGTAGCCGGTTGCTTATCACTAGATAGCCTTACAGTTGGACGAGAAGTTCTCTGTAAGAGATTATAAAGGGAATTAAAAATCCGCCCACGTGCGTCATACAATGTTAAAATGATGGCGTTCACAGAAAGAAAAAAATACAAAAATCAAATCACCTCGCTAAAGGAGCATTCAAATCCCACAAAGGGCAGTTTCAGACACCAACACTTAATAAAAGATAAGGCACAGATATGGACTGAAACTATTAAAAATGGCCCGGTTGAACAATCCCATAAAAGGTAAAATCACAATCGGTTCCAACCGGTATGTACCCGAAAACTGCTGACTCAAAGAAAGGTCGACGTAGAGTGACGCCAGTAAATCGGTAGTCAAGGAGCAGAGAATCCCCACTTCGAAAATCGCGCTCCACCAATGAATGCATGGCTTGACAAGTCACATGTTCCTCCCAATAATTCATCCAAGGGATTTAGACAATGGAAACCTGGGATTTCGATATATCGACATCTACCAAAAAAAAACTACTCAGAGTAGCCAAAAGGGCATTGTCATTAAACCACTCCATCTAATAAAATTTCCTAATTATTCCGAAGGCAATTAAGTAACTGCGCGCGATGCCCAACTCGACGCCCAATCCAAAAACAGTATGCGCTAAAGTTACCGCCCATCAGTTGCCCGTGACGTCAAAGGTTCTCGGCGACATAGCTAGATACACGGTTTCATAGCTTTTGGGAACCGGAAACACTAAAAACTACCGACTTTACTCTCGGGATCTTTACGCGCCAAATTCAGACCTAAATTAAAATTTGTCTAGCGACGTAAACGTTATTTTTAATTGCCTCGTTCAGAATATCGGAATCTACGAGGGTTTTTCGCTAATAAATATAATTGCGCTTGAAGCTATAGGAACGGCGACGACTTCTAAGGTTATTTATGCTTCGATATACGATAGCCAAATCGGCCTGTGACATCAGGTGGAGTTGTTGGCAACTCACCGCATAAGTTAATCTGCCGAACAGCCTGCACAAACCCGATTGCAATACCAGCAAAATTACAAATATTTAAATAATAAAAATATTTTTTTTGCCCCTATTCACCCCATTTTACAGTAAATACATATCTCTGAAAATATGCTCTATTCTGTGTTTTCAAATATTATTGCCCCAATTTCTAAATAGATTACATCTAATTCTCTTGTTGCTGTTCTAGGAAACTTCGAGTTTAGACAGACACCTGTTTGCGAAAGGGCTGTTGAATACCAGTGAAAAAATTACTCACAAGCCTCCCAAAGCCGTCAGGCGACATAGTTCAAAAACGAGGAAGAGTAAAACGACTTACGAATACATTCGTAAGGAAGATTTTTACAAAAATAATGGTAGATGTGGAAAGAAAGATTGTAAGTTAATTAGGGTACTTGGGACTTTCATTGATAAATCCTGGGAAATAATTATCTGGAGAGCTAAACCTACATTATTATTATTACTTAAATCGCAGCTCAATCGGTTTGTGTCAATGTATTATCAACAATAAGATGGTACAAAAGTGAACCATATGTGACCTGATTACTATTAGATACTTCTTGACTGGGGCTTGAAATGATTTATTTATTTGGTATTTTCGCATTATGAACTTTCTTTTGAAGTTATTAGCGATCTCTTGTGTTAGGTCCCTATCACAAGTGATAGTTTAAAATGTGCCCCAGTTCACTGGATTAGCCTTATACATGTACTAGGAGAGTCCATTTAGATTTATCACACCCTTGTCCTGGTTTTGTATTATCGAAAGCCCCATGTTCCTTTTAATTAGGAATATTTTAGGTTTTCCACTAAATCTCTTATATCATTTTATATTTCTAGCTGGTAAAGGTAATGGAAAATTTCTGAACAATCATAAAAGAGAGTTTCAAGAGCTAGTGTTTACCGGAGAAAATACTATAGAATTTTGTTTTAAGGAGACAAATATGGACATGGAAGTAGAAGCAAGCTCAAGTTTTACGAAAAGCAATATTAAAGTAGGAGTAGGTGGAGAGAGGTATGATATTTTCATATTTATTTCTGCAATGTGCCTTCATTTGACACATTAATGTGTTAGAGCAAATTGGAAACAATATTTATCTAATTCGGGGGGAGTCATGCTCGGGCTTCACAATAGACTTAGTTCTAAACTACTGGATCTTTTAAATATGAGTAACACCGTGCCAAATATAGACTTCTTGGGTTGTAAGCTCACTTTAAATTACCGCAAGTTAATGTAGCTCATAATTATGCGCCTCTGGTCGAGGAGGATCCACATCATCCTGCTCTGTCTTGATTTTCAGGCGGTATTTCCTCATGCCGTCAACTTTCCTGTGAACAACGCTCAACCACCCCGCTTCAACTTTCGTAAAGCTGATTATCCCAGGTTGTATGCATCGTTATTGCACACGGACTGGTCACGCGTTCTTGAATCTCCTGATATTATTAGCGCATGTCAGTCTTTCTATGAGATTCTTAATATTAACTTTGCTGCCTGTACACCTCTTAAGCTACCTAGAAGGAGGCGTTTTCCATCTTGGTTGTCAAGAGAATTGATTGACAACATTTTCAGGAAAGAAAAATTGCGTCGTCAACTTCAGACGCGCGAATCTGCCTTTTACCAGGCAAAGTATAGTTCTTTGCGTAGGCTAATTAAATCACTAACTTAGAGGGAGTATATAGACTTCATTGGGACTGTTGAGCACTGAAATATCGCAGCAAACAGTGAATATTCATTGCTTAAGAATATAACCCATATTCAACCATGCCCGTGTGCTGTAAATGCAAAGAAAATTGTGTATTTAAAGAAGAAAAAAAGATCTCCACATAAATAAACTCTCTGAAAGATAACTTTCAAAAATGGGAAAAAAGATCACTATCATAGACAACGAATTAAAAAAGGTAAACAGAAGTTATGCAGAGGTCACATCTGAAAACCAACGAATTAAAAAGCTTCAGGAAAAAATACATTCAGAAGCAATGTTGAAAGATGATTTTAAAGTGCTTGCTGATTCATTGAAAAAGAGACCATGAACCGAATCAACAATTAAACCAAAATTTTTCAGTTGAACCCACAGTATCAGAAATGCAGCAAAGACAAGCCAGATCCCATAATATTCTAGTATTTGGCATTGCGGAAACCATCAAAGAAGATAGAGAAGAAGGAATTAGAGAAGAACAATCCAAGATGGCTGAAGTGCTACACCAGTGCAATGGAAGCATTGTAATAAACCACCTAAAACTTTACAGAGTAAGCAAATATCAAGAGGGAAAAATTTGAGATAATCTTCCAACTAGAGAGGATGCTTTTTATATAATCAGATACAAGAACAAAATACAGAATGACTCTAACATATATGTAAAAGCAGACCAAACAATTTACAAAGAGAGCATCTTAAGAAGCTGATAGAGGAGTTGGAAGAACGTAAATTCCAGTGTTAGTTTTTTTCTTTTTTGTGTGTGTTTGTCTTTGGAGCGGGATTTTTGCGTTGGGGACGTCTTGTTTAGTTACGCTATTTTCTACGGTAACTCTATAAACTTTTAAAATGTCGTCATGTCATGTTTGCCTGGGCAAATTGGGAAAAGCATCGTATAGAGTTCAATGCAGTGGAGGGTGTCAAAGATGGGTGCATCAAAAATGTACGAATCTATCAGAAAACTTCTTAAGAGGCAAACAATCTTCTGAAATACAATGGATTTGTGCAAATTGTACCGCTGAAATTAGAAGAAAATCGATGAATTTTCAGTCACGTGACTTGGATTCATCCTTTTCAGAAGTTGAAGATAAAGAACCTACACAAAGAAATCAAGGTAATGAAAAGCGAAGTGCTGCGTCAACACGAAATCAAAATAAGAAACAAAATCAAGTTGTCGAGGTTAACCCAAACCTAACCAAGAATGACTTATTGAAAATCTTGGAAAAGATATTTGAAGATCTGCAAGAATCAGTAATATTTAACTGTAATACAATGGAGGAAATACAAAAATCTATAACTCAAATTATCAAGGAAAACAAGCAGTTAAAAAAAGAACAAGATAAACTTAAGTCTCAAATAAAAGACTTACAGGAAGATCTTGCGAGATCAAAGAGATCACAAGCTTTTAATGATTACAGAGAAAATAATTTGGTAGTGATGGGTCTGGGAGAGTCTCGAAATTTCAGATATAAAGAAGATATTCCAGGAATTAAAAGTTGAAGGGCCTGAAAATGCTCAAGAAAATTCCCAGCAATAACCCAAATAGGCCTATACTCCTCTCTTTTAGGGTAAAGGAAATGAAGGATGAAATAATTAGAGCTAGAAAGGTCAAGGGTAAACTGGAATCACAGTCACGCGGTCTTTCTGGAGATTCAAAAAACATTTTTCTAAGTGAGGATATGCCCAAGGATGTTAGAGATTTATTTGGTAAAGCAAATGTATGGTGTAAGAATAATCGAGTTCTTTGTAAGAAAAGTGACACCTCAAAAGTTATAGATTTAAAATCTTCACAACACCTCTCTGAAATAATGGCCTCTATATCAAGTGATAATGACATTTTGGAAATTTCATCCTAAATATTGCCATAATGGCTCAAAATTATAAGGACGTCTGTGAATTTAACCGTGATATGTGCGTAGAAAAGCAAAATGGATTAAACATTCTCTATATGAACTCTAGGTCACTAAAAAATAAACTTACTAAAATTGAGGTATTATTATCAGAGTTTAGTGTGGATATATCTATGATAATGGTGACAGAAACCTGGCTACAGGAAGCTGACCAACAGTATTATGGTTTACCCGGCTTCATTGCAGCTTTTGTAAGCAGAGCAAACGGGTGGAGGATGTGCAATTTATGTAAAAGAGACCCTTGATTACAACCCTATAAAAGCTATTAGCAGGCATGGCATTTCATACTTAAGTATTTATGTGCCCAGTTACCAAAACTATTTTGCTGTCATCTACAACCCCTCTGGAACTAGGGAGATGGTACAGCATACCATACAGCTGCTTGATGAAGAACTGTCAAATCTAAAATCCAAGGAAATATTCTTATTCGGTGATCTAAACATAGACCTTTTAACCAGTAGTTATGAGACGGATATTTATAAGGAAGTTTGTTTGGGTAATGGCCTTCATTTTGCTAATGAAACTCTACCTACACGGTACTCTTTAACACTTATGGATCATGTTGTGACAAATTCCTTGATGCATAAGTCATTGTCTATAATTGGAAGTTCTATTAGTGATCACGATGTACAAGTTTTAAATGTTATGCATAATACTCAGCAAAACAATAATTATAGAACATATGACAAAAAATTTGTTAACTATGAAGCCGTCATTCGCGACCTAAATGCAATAAATGCAAATTTTACAGAATCTGCAAGTTGTAGTGAAAACTATAATTCAATTATTCAGTGCTTCACATCTAATACAAACTATACCAAGAAAACTGTAAAGCTTTGTAGAAAGAATAGAGTGTGGTTTAATGATCCCGAAGATATAATTCGTAATGCAATGAAGAAAAGGGATTATTTTTATAAAAGAAAATGTCAATATCCAGGAAGCATATTCCTACAAAATAAGTACAAAGAGTTGGACTGGAAAGTCAAGGAGTTTGCAAAACAAGCAAAACACTCATAATTTGCGAGAGAATTTGGAAAAGTACATGGTAACTCTAGGAAAACATGGCAAGTTATTAACTCCGTACTAACAAACAAAGAGAGGCAACAACGCAACAACATCGATTCACTTTCCACCGAGACGAGCACTATAAGGGGCAGCACTGAGATTGGATAATACATGAATAAATTCTTTGTAAACATTGGATCTGAACTGGCGCGGAAGGTACCTGACGCTCGTGTTGATAACCGGTTGGAGATGACTAGTTTCAGAAGTATGGTTTTTCTGGAGGTGGACGAACAAGAGATTGGTTCAATTATAGACAAACTTGATGATGTTGACGTGCGGTCAGTGAAAAACTGTCTTAATAGTTTGGTTCCTGTACTTTGCAAGGTAATAAATCAGTCTCTTAAAAGCGGAAGTGTTCCTATGGGTATTAAAATCGCCAAAGTGAGCCCCTTATATAAAGGTGGTGACAAAAACTCAGCAGACAATTATCGCCCAATCTCAGTGTTATATTTAAAGAGCTGTAAATGATAGGTTGGTGAAGTTTCTGAATGCTCAGCAGTTTGTGTATTCGCATCAATATGGCTTTCGCAAGGCTGGAGATACAACTTCTGCTGCAATTGATTTAATATCCGAATTACAAGTTAATTTAAATAGTTAAAAAAAGCAGCGATAGTGTCTCTTGACTTGCGAAAGGCATTTGATACGGTTGATCATGACATTTTGTTGAATAAGATGGAGCTTCTTGGCATACGTAGATTGTGTCATAAATAGTTTCGAGAAAGCAATTTGTTTTTATTAACAATACTCGTAGTTCTACCTTAAATGTCACGAGTGGTGTGCCACAGGGCTCAATCTTAGGTCCAACCCTGTTCCTTATTTATACGAACTCTGTTTCAAATCTGAAGTTGAAAGGCAAAATAAGATTATATGCTGATGATACTCTTTTGGTTTATAGCGGCTCTTCAATTGAAAGTATAAAAGAAGATATAAAACATGACTTGAGTCTGCTTGAACAGTGGCTAATATGTCATAAGCTTACCTTAAATGTTGAAAAATCGGGATATATATTTGTTTCCTCTCAAAAAATGTCAAATGAAGAACCATTGCTTTTCGGAGTTCATAAATTAAAATACTTAAGTTCTATTAAATATCTTGGTCTTTGGATTGATGAGGTTCTTAGTTGGGAACAACACATTGAAATTTTAAAAAATAAATTGTATGCACCAGTGGGTGTTTTGAAACGACTTTCTTATACTGTTCCCGAACACCTGCTAAGATCTATTTACTATTCTCTTGTTCACTGTTATATACAATATTTGACAAGTGTATGGTTTCCAACAGCACAGTATTTGATAAAACCAAGAAAAACTTTACAAAATCGAGCAATCAAAAATATTTATAATTTACCAACTCGGTATAGCACCGACATACTATATAAAAAATACAAAATTATGTCTTTGGAGAGTACTTATAATTATCAGATATCTGTTTATATGTATCAAGTTACACAAGGACTTCGACATTCCAATATTAGCTTCGACCTCAGAAGTACTGTGCATAATTATTATACTCGGGGACGTAATGACTTAAATTCACTAAGACCCTCATCAAAGTACGGAAGACATAGTATTTACCATAGTGGTGTAAAGGTTTATAATAAAATTCCTTTAGAATGGAGAACCCTTTCACTAGGGCAGTTTAAAAGAAGAGTTAAATTTTTTATTTCACAGTAAACTTACTGTGTTCTTATGCCATTCTTGAATTCTGGATTTATGTTTTTTTTTTGTCTTAAGAGTGTTTAGGTGTTCTATATTTTTTCTATTGTATTCCTAATTTATATTATGTGTCTTTATATTACTCTACACCATATTGTTTAGATAAGTTTATTGATAAGCAATGATCAAAGGATGAATCCATATAGATATTGCATCTCTGGATTTTTATAAATAAACATGTTTCTTTCTTTCTTTCTTTCAAAGCGAAAGGAGAGACAAGTATCAAAATAATAGTATATTGTGCAACAAGTGCTGAAAATAAGACTTTTCACACGAATGAGACAGTTTGGTGACACGAGCCGTAAGCGAGTGTCATAAAGTCTCATGAGTGGAAAAAGTCTTTTCAGCACGTGTAGCACACTATACTTTTTCTACGACTGCTACATACAGGGTGCCCCACTGGGAGTGTGGTAGAAAATTACATGTTATATTGGAAACATTTTTATTATTGATTTATCAGAAAATTTTATTCCTAATGAAAGAAGCTACATGAGTAAGAGATTCTCGCTAAACTATAACTAGGGGCACAGTCCTAAAATGGGGCCACCGGAGTGGGCTCCCAATTTTCCAAATATTTTGAAAAAGAGGCTCCGAGGGCGAAGCCCTAAGATGGGGCTCCAGGGGGGGG
>MU183683.1:0-19531 GCA_016904865.1 Pissodes strobi | reverse complement strand
CAGAGAGGAAAATACTTACCAGAGCAAAATCAAGATTGACAAAATCGCTGCTAGGGTCATCGTTTTCATTTTCCTCGTTTTCCGTATCGGTAAGCACGTCATAACGGTTGCTTGCCGGTAGGGGAGCCGGGACTGCCTGCATTCCTCCGGCATCGAGATATACCTTTTTTTATACTCCGTTTAAAAGAAATGGTACGATAAGGAGTCTTGAATACATTCTTTTCCGTTTTTTGTGTTACCGGGGCAGCTGATGAAGTACTGTGTTGTGTGTCGATTTCTGTGATGTTAGTTACTTTATCTAGTGTTTCTAGCGTATCAATGTTCTGTTCTGGTGCTCTTACGTCACATAGCTTCTGCTTTTTGTGTAAGTCCGTGATGTTTCAGTGCTACCTACCGCTTTTGCCGTTTTCTTTTTGTTTCCGCAGTCAACACGGGCTTAGACTACCTTTTTTAGCTTTGAAGACTGTTTTGTCTTGGATAAATGAACTTTAAATCTCGCTATCGCAGTTTGTAGGTCGTTCTTGGAATTGCCGTCCATATTTTCGAATACTTTCGCCAAATGGGCACAATTCTTGCAGTCACTACTTTGTTTTGCGAGTTTAGATAAGTAGTACCTAATTCTTTTATCTTGAGTGATTTTATCAGATTCTACATCGCTAGATATCTGAGAAAGATCGTCATCCGTCTCGTACGACATTGATTCGGACAAAATTCGGGGTTCCGTCCCCGAAATACCGCAAAATGGCAGATGAACTGCGATAGTTTTTACTGGTCTATAATTTGTAGAGAAGCAAACTAAAAATATTACAATGAATATATCCGGAATATCGAAATTTTAAGATCACACAGAGCTCGTTTATCCTGGTTATCAGGTCCTATACAAAGCATGGTTTGGACAGGAATCTGAATAACGAAGGAATGTGCAAGCCATTTTATTCCAACATCGATCGCGTGAATGCTCTATAAACATAGAAGATTTATCTTTTTCGATAGCATTCACGAGAGAAAACAAGACCTTTTCTTCAACATTCTGGAGCTAGCTACAGTTCATGCATTGTTGAGACACTCTGTATATACAATTTACTTAAGTATTGCTTGAAAAGGGTTGATATCGTATTTATTTTAGCTGTGGCTGTGTTAGGAATGTCATAATGTTAGCATGGAAACTTAGGCTAAAATATGCAGGGCAGTTAAGAAAAATTACGCGTACTTTCATCATATGGCATTTAGTAAAATCAAGATAATATAGACTATGTAAAATTAAACACTGTATCGACATAGTTTAGTCTAAGAACGTCTTGCAATGTAGAATTTAGTCCAAAGGCTAATGCGGAAATTCTGTAGATTTAAGTGAAAGGGGGCATTCAGAAATGGTAATTCATGATCTAATTTATGACATGGTGAGAAACCTTTACGGGATCCCCCTTTTAAAAAATGTTTTGTCATCAAACATACTGAAAGATCTCGGCATATGTTGATCTGAAGATCTGTAGTGGTTTGCATTCAAGGAGCACCTTGGACACGTATTTGTATATTTTGTATATAAGTCTAGTTTTTGTTTAGGAAAATATAATATTTTGCATAGAATGTCTGTTTTATTTTAATTCTTTGGGCTGGTTTTTCCTGCAACTACATTTTAACTCCATCTTGTTCATTTTATAAAGTCCATTTATGTTATATACAATATAAAGCACAATCTCGGGCTTATATTGTTATTTTTTTATATTACACCTTATGGCTATTGAACAGCCACGCATGACTGCTTTTTCTCCAAGTGCATGCATTTTATTTTTATGTTATGTTCCAAAAGGTTTCAGAATACGTGTTAAAGATTGAAACTTCTCTTTATTTTGTCGTCACTAGCAATTGTGCATTTTCTGTCCAAACTCTCACATAACTTCTATGACAAAGTTTTGTGATACAAACGAAGTTCGTCTCTATAAATTAAAATTTGTAGGCTGAGGTGTGTGAGTAACTGCTGATGAAATCCTTTTGGAACATTTTCCGATCCCAGCTGTTTTTGTTTTCGTTCACCCCCATTACCATTGGACTTTTTGCATGTTTTGCAGTGTATGTAGACGACGCGTCTAGCCCCGATTCAAGCTTGAGGAGGTCGTGTAGTTTGTCTGATTTAAGCATGCAGAATGTGCCGCCCAAACGGAAGCAGTCCGAGCCGAGTAAGTAGTCGTATATGTCAAAAGATACAACATGTAGTATGTTGTGTATTATCGATAAGATATAGAGAATGGGAGATCCGAAGAAGTACATGTCTACTTCTGCTAAATTACTGTTGAATTATGATCTCTAGTTTTTAAATTTAAGTTTCACTTCAGAAATATTTTGTATCTTTTGATATATTCTTATTATGCATATTACTTTGGCTTTTGGGTAGACTTGCTTGCATGTTTTACTACCTCAATTATTAATATTTTAATTCTTACTAATTCTTATTTTTGCTTTCCATTCTTTTGTTACTCCACCTATTCATATTTAAATTGAAAAATGTTTCGTGAAAATATCATCATATACTCTAGTATATTTTATACTCTAGAATATGACAAAATGACACTCATACGTAGTTAGGCCTGTCTTCATAAACCATTTCAATTTTAAAGAAAATTTATTTCCTACGAATTTGACGATTTTAAACTTAAACTAAATCTACCTAGTATTTGTTTTCTTATTTATTCTCCATCTTTACTTAATACATTGTCTTCTCCTAATTTCTTCTTAAATACCTTTTTTCTCTAATAATTTCTTCTTTGCTTTTGATGTCCTAAATTTTTTTTCACCCATTAGATTTACGAATAAAATTATTATATCTTAATTAAGGTAAAAAGCCAGCCCCGCCTGCAAGAATGACCCCGCGCTACGTCAAAAACAACTCGATGATGCGCAGCAAATCTAGCGTGGTGTTGAACCAACATTCCGATTCCGAAAATGATCCACAAGAGAAAAAGATGTCGAGACTGATGAGGCCGACGATTAGTTCGCACAACAAGATGAGTCAGAAGCCCTTGCAGGGCAGGAAAAAGCAGTCTTATTCTACGAGTGAGTACCGTTTAATTAATAGGCGTATTTTGGACTTGCATTGTCTTTATTTGTAATAAAATCACAACGTCGTCTTCAGGTGAAATACGGAATACTTTTGTATTCACCGATGTATGAAGGTGATAGGTGCACTGATGCATACACTTATTCAAACCATAATTTAATTTTAAATTTATCTGGCAAAAATTTCAATAATTATTTCGTCGTTCTTATCATCGAAATATAATATTTTAAATAAAATTGAAAGAGAAGACTGAAGCCATTGAAAAAAGGTCTGAGAAACCTTAGTATTCTGTGATTAACACTAGCCAAAATGCTTTAGATAAATCACAAAACACACTTGCATCTTAATTTGTTCTACAAATTAAATAAAAGGGTTATGAAATGTATATGATTCATACTAGATGAACCTAAACATACATAATTGTTTATTTCAAAGGTAATCTGAATCAAGTCGGTCTAGACAACTTATCAACCTCGGACGATGAAGATGCCCCCAAGAAGCCTCAAGTTCCTCCTAGAATGAGCAGGCAACAGAGCTTTGAAAATGGACAGAATTCGAAGAGGCACATGAATAATAAGGACCCTAAACGCCGTAAGAATATATATATTTTTTTCGATGCTTTTTATTATAGCTTTGAGGATAACTTTATTAACGCAGAGCATATATATCATATTATTTTGATTTAGTCTTCGCCTAAATCACAATTTTCTTCAGAAAATATTTAAATGGAATCACTTCAAATTGAAATTATTTTCTAACATTGTAGTATTAGAACAGTAGTTTGGCAATATCTTATTTTTATTCATCGCAATCATAGGTTTATATCGTCATCCTTCTTAACACACTAACACGACTAAGCAGCTGAATTTTTTGCATTGTAGCGTCACGGCACTCGATTCACTTCGACGACACTCTGACCAATGAAGATCTGGACTTGTCGAGTGAGAGTGTTGATCTGTCATCCATCGAGTGTAAGTTGCACCATTTAACCATCCCATAATGCTTGTGTTAAAATTTGTAGCTTTGTTTTGCAATATATACAGTGCCTAGAAGATACATGGCACCTATCATCCCTGGGGATAAAATTAGGGATTAATTGTGTATTTAAGTATAGGTATATACATAGTTCTGCATGCGTCTTCAGTATGCTAGAAGGCATCAGTATCCGTATGCGCTAGATGAGGCCTAAAAACATGCATTTAAATTTAGTGATGAGACAGGTACCTGGAGAAAAGCGCAGAACTATTAAGTTTATTATCAAGAAAAATTTGTTCTTATAAAATTAATTCTTTTACCCAGCACACTGATCAGGTGGAAGAGTTAAGAATTTTAGCTGTTGCACTGTATGTTTGCAACCGAGTCAATAAACCCGTTAGATCAACAAGTATTTGGAATAAATTGCTGAACATTTATAACAATCATCATCACTTTGATCATCGATGTAAACATTCAGAACAGTCTAGGAAACGCATATATCCAAAGCTAGCAAATTAGACTTAATCATATGCATATATTTTTGTATGTTAATTTAATGGTAGTACATATTGTGCTCTACTCTATTTAATTCACGTTTTCAACTAAGGCTGATTTTTTTAAATCATATTTCTTTCCTTTTTGGCAGTTTCAAATCAACTCTGTGAAGATGTTAGTAGGCAATTGGTGACGACGGCTGACAACGTTGTCAAGGTCTATCAGAAGCTCAAAGAAAACGAGGATGCAGGCGATTCGCAGCCTGAGGCTTTGGAGTGTATTAAGATGTCGCTCATCCGAACGCATAAGGTAGGAAATAGGAAACCGTCTAAATTTCGAGATGTGGTACATTGTAAGGCACAACTCGAAATTCAAAATTTGATTTGGTAATAAATTGTCCATGTGTGTTTTTTAAGATTATTTAATTCCTGACATTTTTGTTGATCACACCATCTAGAGCCTTCCGAAGGTCCTTCCCAGATACAGACAATGCATCTATCGCATAAATGGGGAGGCAGTGACTCTTAAGACTACGATTAATCGGAAACAGTTGCGATGACCGGTGTTCTTCAGTTGGAGCAAAATCTTCTCTACTAGGAATCTAAACTTGTCACCTTGGACGATAGCAATGTAGTATTGCCTTCCTCCATAAGGGTATCAAATTCTCATTTGTAACTTTAATTCCGACTCGTATATCCAAATTGAACTGTTTTCCAGACATTGCAAGTTTATACTTCGATAGGCTCTGAAGCTCAAATTCTAGTTTTTTGATCCTCTTTATACTGGTAATAACTTCTGATCTATTTGAAAGTACCAAGTAGAGGGGTACGTTTTATTTCGTTGTTTTTTTCTTCTGATATTCCAATGGTTTGTAGGTAGTTGATGGCGCTAAATCCCGCTTGTTCCACTGAAATTTATTGGTTAACTGATGATAATCTTACCTGATGGTTACCTGTATAAACAGGTGAGAGACAAGCTTAATCGGTCGATAATTATCTTCTTTTTTAAAAAGCAGAATTACTTCTTGCGAACATTTATTAGAGTTTGTAAAGATCTCTCGATGCGGTCATCTAGAGATCTCCCGTTTAAAACAACAAAATCACGTATGAAATATGTGATTTTGTCGTCTCCTGAGCTTTTTCTGTTCTTCATTTGCTTGAGAGCAGGAGCAGCCTGTATTTCTTGCTTTAATATTTCAAGAACGTCTTCAGCGCCCATATAACTCTTGATTCGGTCTAATAAAGGTGTAGAGGTATGTGTAGAAGTCATTAATGCACTCAGCAATACTTCTGTTGTCCGAAATTATGTTACACAGCTCGTCTTTCATTTCGAATAATCCTGTGTTTGCCTAAGGATAGTTTTGATCTTACGACCTTCATGTTTGCATTGTCTTCTATTGCGTTTGCGTTATAGGTTCGAATGTCCTTTCTCATTTCTCTATGAATTCCTTTATTTAGTTCCTGATATGCTCATATTTGTCTGAGAGTTTTTTTTCTTGAATCGAGATGCGGATGTCAATAGTGATTTTATCGTTAAGTTCATTATATCCATTTTATTATCGTAGAATTTCGGTTAGCTCTGGTTTCTTTTTTGATCCTCCATTTTTCTTTGTATAAGTTGCTCCACAGCATGGATCTTATTAAATCTATTAAAAACACACTTTAACTGATGGTAAAAATGTAATTCAATAAATAAACGTTGAGGAAAACTAATGAGTTTGAATGAATTGGTTCTTTGTAAGACTGTGGCCCGGTCGTATAAAACTAGCTTAAGCTCGGGTCAGTTGAACCCAATGACATAACAACAAATGAACCGGCTATAACCCATAAGATCAACACGTTTCATTTGCAGCCATCATAAGAGAGAGGTCGCAAAGAGATAGAGCTAATTACGGCAAAATAGGCGGCAAATATAAGTAATTTGAACTAAAATGATTGGTTTTGACCAATTTATAGATTTATGGATAGTGTTTTGAACATTTGAACAACAAATATTCCTGAACCCAATCGATATTTTTAGTTCCTTTTGTGATAATATATAATAATGTTTGTTGCAGGGGAAGTGATTTATTTCTCAGTTTAATTGAATATCCATACTTCCCTGCTTTAAATTATTATTATTAGTTTATTTGTAGGTATAAATGTAATTAATGTACAGATAGCCATTATGCAGGATGATGTATAATATACATACCTTGATAAGTTTTGGATTCCTCATAGTCTTTAAATACAAAAGTTAATAGTAGGATTAGTAGATACTGTTAAATAAATCACAACTTTATGAAACGCATTTTATTATTAAGAATCGTAATAATAATAATAATAGTACAAAGCATATAATATTTGAAAATACAGGTGTCCTGAAGAAGAGGTTAAAGTGAAAATCATAGTAACTATAAATATACAATGATAATGGCAAAAAGTGACATACTTATCCACTAGCACGCATAACTAGCTAAAATATCAGGTATAACCCAATTTACTGTGCAACACGTTTTTCTTCTTGAAGTCAAAAGTAAAGATTTTTAATTAAAAGGAAACCTAGCCCCGGAGAGTCGTATTGCAAATGCACGGCCCCGGTAGTGGGGTCGTTATAGCGCCACCAGTTCTGACCAACTAAACTGAAAAAGCACCGCTGGTGTTGTGCAGGGTGGCTAGGCTGGCTTATTAAATAAAAAATTACTCAAGCTTATCTTCACAAGAAAACACAGTCTAAATTTTAAGGAACAATATATTTGCTACTAAGTTCTTTTTTTTTTTGAAAACACAGCAACAATTTATCTGGAATAAAATGGCAAGTTAAAGACAAAAGAATGTCAAATGACTATTAAATTTAACTAATAATTGGTACAATATGGTGATTGTACGGAGACCAATTCTGTTGTTCATACTCGGTACTGTATGCCGTACAACTAAATGCACTAAACACTACAAACCGAAGTGATTCACTTTGATGTTAACTAAGCTAATTACATCTTGGTATGCGTGCGCTAATATCTGCACCGATTTTAAATGTAGCAATAATAATATGTAGCAATGAACGGCCACAATAATTAGATCAAATGACTCGATAAATTAATAAAAGGAATAAAATTAGAGTAAAACTATTGAAAGCATGGCTGTCAGTGCTTGACTTATATTATAAAGAGGGAAAGTTCATTCGATAAATGAATGAAAAGAATTAAATTATTGAAACTATTTTAAAGCCAGTCAATGCTTGATTTATATTAAAAAGAGAGAAATAAACAACGATTAGGTCAAGCGGTCAGAAAAATAAATGAATAATGAAACTTGGCTGTTTTAAGTCACCAACTATAGTGCCAAATTCATTATAATTACTCACAAAAATAAAAAAAAACGAGATAATAATTAAGACAAATGCTTCAGTACAATACCACTTAGATCCGGTCGAACTCTGGCGCCGGGCACCTGTTGGTACCGCTAGGGCACTAACCCTGAGGACAAAACTAGTAGAAGACTCACCAATTCAATTGGCTCTAGTGTAGCCTGGGGCTAGAAGTAGCCCGGAAATTGAACTGTGGCCCGCTAATTAAAGTTGTGGCCCTTTAATTGGACTGTGGCCCGCTAATTGAGGTAGTAGCCTGGTATTCGAAAGTTGTAGGCCTGGTAGAAAAACCTGCATCTAGCCTGCTAGTAAAACCCTGAAATAACTCAGTACGCATTAGACAAAGCCCCCTTACTTTAATAAAAAACTATAGCCAGCCAACAAATTACCCCAAAAGTTATCAATGATTTTTCAATGACCATCAGCAAATAAAAGAAATACTGAGGTACATATAACTTGAATATACCAAATATAAACTTCCCCATATGATCAAAACTCAAGTTACATTAAAATAAAAATTCGGATTTGATAAAATGGACTAGATTAGATAACGCATGGGACGCAAAGCAAATGGTGGACGAGAAACAAAAGAGGTTAACACAGATAAAGCAATTAAATCATTAATTTAGGCAAAAAAAAACTGTAGCAATAATTACGTCGTTAGTGTGTGAGGGTACGGGAGATTCGACGGTCTCGGTCCTATTCGACGAACTTGAAAGCCTCTAGAAATAAGGGAAAAAAACCATTAGTGTCATGACGTCGTCCGCGTGCTTCACAAGCAGTAGGTAAAAAAATAATTCCAGAGAAAATGCTTACCTAGTACAGTATTTAGATCCCGAAAAATCGGTCGTATCAAAACACCAAGAGATACCACAATATACCCAAAGAATGGGTGGAATTAAATTACAAAACTAAATGTGGAGTCTCTGACTGTACTCAAACAGAAAGCGTCTCTTCTCACCGAAGGGTCTAACTAGAAGAACTCTCGATTTGTTTCCGTCAATTGCCTTTCTCCTTCTACGTAAAAAAAACTACGTCAGAACAGCAAGTAGGGAGGAGGTGAAAAATGCCAACTGATTCAA
This sequence comes from Pissodes strobi, assembly GCA_016904865.1. Taxonomy (NCBI): domain Eukaryota; kingdom Metazoa; phylum Arthropoda; class Insecta; order Coleoptera; family Curculionidae; genus Pissodes; species Pissodes strobi. The sequence goes on along the minus strand of MU183683.1, from coordinate 10,579 downwards.
TACAAGGAATAATTCTAAGATATTAAACGACCAAGTTCTCGTTTATTATGAGGGCAAAATGACGGCGGAAGCCACAATTAATGAGCTAAAATTAATTTTTTTTAAGAAATACTAGAGAATATCCCCAACAAAACGATAAACTTTTTTAAAAATTTAAATCGACAGCTGCAATTATAAGAAATAGTACATTCCTATTACTCGGAACAACAACCGCACGTTACAAAAAGTGCAGCATGCTGAGTGGAAAGATAAATCTAAGCAGAGGTCCCAAAACGATCTCACAAATGATCGGCCGATCGGCTGGTGCATGGGGTTCCAAAAAGTTATGAAATATTCCAACCGACAATAAAATGTGGATCGACGAGTCTAATGCAGCGGGTTTTATTAACAGGATTCTTAAAAAATATAAATCGGTTCGCTGGCCGTTCTACGGTAATGTAATAGAAATAAAGCTAAGCTATCCTAATAACAATGTGCTTCGCTTATCAACTAACATAAATATAGTCACAACGTGTTATAAAAGCTATACTCTATTTCGAAATGGTGCGGAGTAATAAAACCTACTTATAAATGCAAAACGCTAACAGAGTGGTCAAATAAATTTTTGTAATTTCTAAATATTTAGCGACAGCTGTTATAGCCTGCTGTATTATATTTTAACCATTCCACCCTGTTTTGTATGGCAATCCCGCTGCAAACAATAGGCTTTATTGGCAAAGGGGCCATTTTCTACCTGCAGTAGCGTACGTTTGGGTATTTAATTTAAAATACCTGTTTTACCTAAGTACTTTTATTTATTCACTTATTTATGTATATTCAAAAACAGTTAGTATTACTGTAACATTTTATCACATATAATATTTATATAATAAGGTATAAGAATTGCGATTTTGTGTAAACAGTTATGTAGAGAACTATGGCATATCATTTTCGTCGTCAGAAAAATCCGTCGAATCTTCGTCATGTTCCAAGGATATAATTAAAGGCTCTACAATTAGGTCAATTAAATGGTCTATTTTCCACATTTTTTCTTCTTCTTTTATAACATGCTCAATACACTTATGCCATTTTTCAGAATCGACATTTTTTAAAGATTCCTCAAAGATAATTTTAACATCTTTCATTTTAAACGTCGTGTTTCTCCTTGCTACATAACTTTTTACTTGGGCCCAAACAAGTTCAATGGGATTTAATTCGCAATGATACGGAGGCAGACAAAGAATAGTAATATTTCGTTTCTGTGCAATTTTGTCAACTACATACTCGGTGAAACGAGCTTTATTTGAGGACACTATGGACAACAGTTCCTTTTTTCCCCATACTTTCATCAAATGGTATGTTATTCTGTCTAAACCACTGAATAATATCCGCTTTTCTCCATGAATTAGTTGGTATTCTGTCAACTTTTCTGGAATGATAACTCGCATTGTCCATCACTATCACAGAATTAGGTGGAATGAGATCTAACATTTGTTCAAAATATTCTTCGAACACATCGCCATTCATGTCTTCATGGTAATCGCCAGAATGATTTGACTCAAACATTAACAAACCGCCCTCAACAAAACCATCAACACTTCCAAGGTGTGTAATAATCAGTCGCTTTCCTTTCCCAGATGGTGGTTTTAGTCCGGTGGACCAGCCTTCTAAGAATGCTTGACGAAAACTGTTCTTCTAATTATAAGTTTGTAGTCTTCATCGATAGGCACCGTCTTTCTTCCTGAAGATGGTATAGGTGGTTTTACAGCTCCACTTTTTCGTTCACACCTTAATTTATATATCGACGTTTTTGAAACACCCGTCATTTGCGAACACATTTCCACCACAGTATCAACGCTATACAGAGGATTTTGATGTTTGAGGGCGTCACCAGGCGGCCACATATATGCGGTGTTCCAGACTATCCAGATTCCGGGTCAACTCCGGGTCGCCGACGAGACGCACAGCTCTCTTCTGAATATAATCCAGCAGCTTTATAGTGTGCTTTGGTGCGGCACCCCAGATGTCTGAGCAATTTTCTAAGCACGGATTTATTTGCGCTTTGTAGAGCAAGAGCAACTGCTGCGGTGTATACAGTTTTTTGTTGCGAAATAGCGCATCAAGCTTCTGGGAAGCTGATTTTGCTATGTTAGCAACGTGGTCATGCCAGGACATATTGATGTTGACTGAGACATCCAGTAGTCCGACTGACTACGATGAAGGAATGGTCGATCCTGCCATGGGTCTTTGCTGCATTGAACTAGACCAAATTTCTGTCGCCCCAAGTTTGAACTTTTTCCAGGTCTTGATTAATTGCTGTAATCTGCTCTTGTCTGCGGTGATAAGTCTCAGTCGCTGGTAAAGGTTTTTCTGATTTAAATTGGGAGACAAGGGTACTCATCTGCAAAACTGTAAACAGGATTATTCGTTTCGGTCAGCAGGTGGTTAATATAGATGAGGAACAGAGTTGGTGAAAATATTGCGCCCTGAGGCACGCCCGCGTTAATGGAGAATATGTCTGAGATGTGTTCATCAACTGCAATTTGCAGAGATCGATTCTTAAGGAAGCTGGCTTGCCAGCTGCAGAGAGAAGCTGGTAGTCCGAAGGATGGTAATTTGTTGAGTAATCCGTCATGCCAAACTCTGTCGAATGCCTTCGAAATATCCAACGCAATCGCTCGAGACTCCCCGTAGTTCTCAATTGCCCTACTCCATATATGAGTGACATAGGCCAATATATCTCCTGTCGATATCTCTTTGCGAAAGTCGTATTGATTATCGCTGATTATGCTGTTGTTCTCGAGGTACTTGAGTAGTTCCTGATTGACTACACGTTCCATGACTTTGGAGATTGTTGGAAGCAAGGCAATTGGGCATTAGTTTGAGGGCGTGGTTTTCTTGCCTTTTTTTGGAACGGGTTGCACTCGAGCGGTTTTCCAAGAAGATGGGTCAATCCCTTTTCGGTAAGACAGAGAAAAAAGCCTGGAAAAAACGGGTGTTAGTTTATTGGCGCAGTTCTTTAACACGATGGCAGATATTCCGTTCGGTCCTGATGCCTTTTGCGTATCTGGTTCTTTAAGGATTTTACGAATATCACGGTGACTTCTGCCATGGTAGTGTTGATGTTCGATATGGTGGGGAGAGGCTTGCCTTGGGGGACATACTTATTAGGGGGTAGATACTTAGTTAATTTTTGGTATTTACTAACAGTGGCATGAGCAACTTTCCAAAACCGTTTTCTCTTAATTCTGTTCCATGTCTGCTTCTTTGAAATCGCCAAAATAAATTGGAACCCACAATTGTCTTTTCCTATAATGTAAATATTACTCAGATAAAATTAGTATATAGGTATATATAGAGAAATGTTATTCTAACAATACAAGCTTACCTTGAAGAAATTTGACTTTCAGTTGATGTCGAAGGCTGAGGTGCACTCTCATTGGTGTGAACTGAAACATCTACTGATGCTGTTTCTGAAGTTCTATTATTGTCAAGTTCCATGTTCACTATGTTATCAGGACGTGAATTTGGTTGAAGCCTATTTTCTATTTGAAAAAACAATCTATTAACACACCAAGTGAATAGAAATAACATCCGCCAATCGAACATACCTGGTACATATTTCTGTCTCTTCAAAATTCTTCTTTTTTCACAATCTTTATCTGGTGGCTTGGAAAACTGAATGCGGATGGAATAGCCCCCTTTTTAAGAACTTTTTTTTCCACGTACATGAAGTTCATAATCACTTTCTGGACAGGGTTTTTCGCATACAAATCCATGTTTGGGATTATAATTAACCCTTCTCATAGCAAGTAACATGTCTACAATATATTAAACAAAATAGGCACAATTATGCAAGTTAGACCACTGAAAACAAACCAATACAACTAAATACGTGGTAAAAACATATTCCAAGCAATAAGGCAAGTCAAAATTTTGTCGTAATTAGCTCCATTCTTCTGAGGATATCTCTATCGCACTGCGCGGGAGTCAATAACCAAACACGAGGGCCGGTCCATTTGTTGTTATGAAATTGGTTGAATCTCGACTGGTAGTTAAAACTTTGAACTTAAAATTGTTGCTAGCATAAAAAATTATTCATCAACGGCCTAATGCTAATATTTTGATTTCGTAGGTCATTCACGACTGCATCTTCAACGAATTCAAGCAAAACAACGGCAACTTGGACGTGAACCAAACGGACGCGATCAAGAAACTGAACGACTTGGTGTCGAAAGGAGCCAGCGGTTCCGGCTCCGTCATAGACTTGATGCAGCAGTATTCCGACATATTGCTCGACATGATGCAACAAAAAATTCACTCGGCGAATATTTGATACCCACCGGCTGGGATATATTTTGAGTTGATCCTGTAGATTGCAGTATTTTTTATGCCATTATGATATTGATATATAGAAGAGGAAATTATAGCGCTAGTCCAGTGATTCATTTGAACTACTCATATGAAGCTGTTGCGCACGTTCTTAATGTTTATATCATATTATTCATTTATTGAAAACTTATCTAAACAAACGAAAAATAATCCTTAACTTAATAGCATTTTCCCCCGGCTTCCATGTACGATGATATTTTTGCATCTAGTTAATCCATTTAAGGGAAAACACAATAGTTGCTACTAAGCCAGTTTTATAAGAAAATTTTAACTATATCCAATTTCACAACGCACGGAAACTGCATGTTGTATTCTTTGCTTCAGTTGCCCTCAATCATCTGCAGTATTCATATCGTAATGGCATGAAAATTCTAATTAAATATAGGTTTTCGGGTCATATGTACCGTCATTTAGCCTATTAGGGGAGAGGTGGAAAAGTGACGCTCCAAAGGACTTGTACAGGACTTGTTTGTATATCTAACGAACAGCGAAAAAATCTAATACACTGTGATTTTTAGCTACTACATTTCAATTATTATTATTATCTTAATAATTACCTATTAATAATATACTCATTTTTAATGAACTATACTGTTTAATGCATTTGATTGAAAATAATTGCAACTGACGTGCATACTGTATTTTTCCAATCAACTTTATTTTACAGTAGGTAATAATGTAGTGCAACATTTTTGGCTTTAAACATGTTTGTAGTAAGTTTTTAAGCGGACCGTAAAGAGTATATGACGCTTTATACAGGGTGAGATGAGTATCAAGACATCACAAAATGATATTATTGTGATTCGAAATTTGGTCCTGTAATCTTATGAAAATATAAATAATGTTTTATTGAGATTGGTAAGAAAAAAATCATTCCGTTTTTTTAATGGCTGTCACCGTAGATAGGTAGAATTAAATGTACTGATATTTGGTATTTTTTATTAATGTTGTAGATGCCAAAATTTTTGACGTTTTTACTTGAATAAGAATGTCAAAAATGATGTTGAACGGGCGTATTGCAAATCTGTGTTTTTAGCTCGTTGTAATGTCCGAAGATTTTGCAATGCCCTGTCTTATTTGAGAGAGCCAAACGTAACTAGCAAATTAGGAATGTGAAACTGCAGGGTGTCATACTTGTTAATAAGTACTATTCATAGTGTTCCATTGACACCTTGTATATGGGGCGTACGGTTTTATTGTATTTAAGAGCATATTGTTTATTAAATAAATTGGGTTAGCGTGAGCGTCAATTGAAATAAGTAACCCGATCTCTAACGAGACTTCCTGGAGGAATTATATTCCTGGTAAATGTTTTTCAGTATTAAAGTGTCATAAATAAAGTAATAAGACGATTTGATATATGTGTTCTTTGGCTTAATGTTGTTTTTTTTTGAGAAAATAATTTTTTTGCGTTTCAGTGAATGAAAATGTTCGAGTATACGTGCAATCAGCGACTGAAATAACTATATTGCTACTGCATCATGATCATATGCCTTGTTCTTGGCATTTTTTTTTTCAATTAATATTTGATATGTTAGATTTTTAGTGCATTCATCAAATCATTTTTTATTGTCTTGATATAGCACAGACGTCAAAAAATAATATATAAAATAAAGTAATATAACATAAAAATTAAAAATCTGAATCTATGAAGAAATAGCATAACTATCGTTAAAAGTAAAACATCAAATTCATATGAGGTAAATGTCCAGAATTCAGACACTTTAAGAGAAACCGACAATTTTTAAGATTTCCCTACATATAAATTATCTAATATGAAAGCTGTATTGATTTCTATATATTTCGCGGCTTTTGTAAGTTATAGTCTTAATAAAAAATCCTCAAATTCGTTCGTTCGTTCATTTGGGCTGTGGGCTTCGTTGTTTATTGTTCTTCCGGACCGCCTAATAAAAGGCCCCTGACACACGTCATAGTCCACACTCTATAAAATCGCTAATTATTGACTTAAATTTGACTATTAATAAAACTTAACTAAGAGGAATGGAGTTAGTAAACAAACAGCATAACACAGGTTTAGACTCTTCTCACTCCCGGGCAACAGAGAAGCATTACACACCCCGAAATGTTACCTCGAATGGAATAAAAGAAGGGATTTAGAAGTTTGCTTATATAGCCTAGAAATTAAACATGGGGATTATTATAGCTTTATGATGTTGTGAGATAGAAACCTCATAATGACATTGATAACAGAGCTGCTTATGTTAGACAAAACAGATTGGTCAGACATACGACTGTCCATTCCCATCTCCCGTATCTCCTGGTACAAGTCCGTATTTAAAATGGGACAATTAAAAAGAATATGATCTAGATCAGCAACTCCCGTGTTACAATCACAATTTGGGTCATTAGTGAGGCCTATTCTATATAAATGAGCTGGACAAAGACAGTGTCCAGTCTTCATCCTTATAATAGGAAATATATGTCTCCTATCAACATATGCGAGTATTTTGAACCAAGGTGTAAAAGGGAAGTCACTCTGTATTGATGCGTACCATCTGCCCTTTCTTTGTGTGGAAACCTTCCAGTCTCGTCTCCATTTGTCCTGAACTTTTGTTTTGATATAGGGGATTAAATCAAATTTATCTCCCAACTGATCTGCTATTTCGTTTCCATGAATGCCCGAATGTGCGGGAATCTATGAGAGCTTTATGTCAAATATGGTAGTGTTTGCCTCTAAGATCATCTGCTTGGTAGAAAAAGAAATGTGGTCTAATTTAATGGATATGCCTGATCTATTAATCTTCTGTATTGCGCTGCTAGAGTCTGTCGATATAACAGCCTTCCTAATGTCCTGTTCTACACAAAAGAGCAGAGCTTTGTTAATTGCAATAATCTCAGCTGAGCAAATATGGAGTTCATTCGGTAATCTTTGAGAAAAATTGGCTAGGCAAAAGACCCCATAACAAGCAGTGTTGGAACTAAGGTCCTTAGATGCATCAGTAAAGATCCATGTAGAAGAGGCTGCAATGGCATGTGCATTTTCCAAAAAAGGGCGTTGCTGTGCGTATTATATTTGGACATATTCCATTTCAAAATGGGAACCGGTTTTAACTAGGCGAAAAAAATATGTCTGAAACATGATCCAGATTCGAATACTCTTGGAGTTCCTTATATGCTCGGACCGAGGCTCGGTTCAAGTACAAGGGTTCCTTTCTTCGCCAATATTTGTTGTCTGCTCTATCCGTGGCTGCCATCAATTCTTGGAGGAGGTTCAAGATTGGGTTGTTGCTAATTGAGAGGTTTTCAATATAAACTTTTGAGACAAGTATATTCTTCTCATTTCCAGAGACATTTCACTACATTCGGCTAGTAAGGTATTTGTGGGGATTGATTTCATGCATCTTGTGATCACTCTTAGTGCCTCATATTGAACTCTGTCGAGATTAAGTAATAGTGCTTTAGATGTTGGCATAGAAAGTTGAGACGAGTATTCAATGTGAGATCTCACAATACCATAATCGGCTAACTACTCTCATGACATTAATGCCTTTCTTAGCTTTAATTTGCGCATCAGATATTTGCTTAAGTTCTCATTCATCGTCACACCAAGGTATTTAGCTTCCTTCACCCAAGGAATGACTGTATTGTCATAAATAATTGGATCCAAATTGGTTGACGTGCGTCTAGGGCGAAAAAGAATGGCTTTAGATTTCTGCGTAGATAGGAACAAATTATGGGCCAAGAACCACTGCTGTAGCTCTATCATGGAAGAGTTTATTTGTCCTATAAGATGAGGTAAGTTCCTACCTGTAGTTAATAACACCAAGTCATCCGCGTATTAGAGCATCGTTATCTCTTTTGAAAGAATATTGTGTGGCTATATTGTGTATGTATTAAAAAGAAGGGGACTAAGAGGTGAACCCTGGGTTAGGCCCATGGATGATTGACAAGGTCCATGAATTTTACAATATTTGTCCCGAACATATATGTTTTTGAAAGCATACAAATTGAAGATTAAATTTGATGAATGTACAAAGATTCACAAAGCTCTAAGTTTTTGATATAAAACTTGTACATTAACATTATCATATGCAGCAGTTATGTCCAAAAAAAACAGCCAAGGTAAATTTCCCCGTTGAGAATCCACAATTAATCTTAGATGAGATAAATGCCAAACAGTCAAGGCATCCCTTTCCAAGTCTAAATCCGTATTGTGTTTTAGGCAGCCGGCCCCCATTCTCTAACTCCCATTCTATGCGATGTTTCAGCATGATTTCAACTAGCTTTGCAAGGCATGAACTAAGTGCTATAGGTCTATAGTTATTTGCAACATTTTTATCCTTATCGGCTTTCAGGATAGGGTGTATCAAAACGGATTTCCACTCCTCCGGACTTATTCCGCTCTCTAAACAATCATTATAAATTTTAAGCAACAACTCTGGCAAATTTTTAATCATAGAACAAGAGATTTCCTCTAGACCTGTGGCAGAATATTTTCTATTGTTTATAGCATTTGTTAACTCCAATAAACTGAAATTATGAGGAGGTTCTAGGGATACTTCAAGCTGAAATTAGGATCCAGTTGACAGTATCTATCTCTGAAAGAGATATCAGAACTTTATCATAGTATTGCTCCCATTTGGCTTTTTTGAAACATCTTTTCTGTTTATAATTCAAAGGTGTGTACGAAGCATCTGTATTATAAAGTACGCATCAATTGGAACGATACACTAAAAAAAAACACAAATTTTAAACGCTGCAACTCAGCCAAAGACAGTTTAATTTGGACGTTTTACACCATTCCTAAAAGGGCGATTTTTTAGCTATAAACTGCTTGTAAAATTAAGTTAAAATATTACACGCTGTCACTTATACAGGGTGTTGAAATAGTGAATGCAAAAACCTTCATTTTTGATAATGAATTTCTGCTCGGTGAGGAAAGTAATTTTGGATATTAACATACTTTCTGAAGTATTGGGCCTATATCTCGGGACGTCTTTGCAAATTTGACGTTACTTTTTAAAATGTGTGCATTTTATGGCGTTTCCGTGTGTTTTAGCCTGGCATTGTACATACGACTCTAAATTTCTTATTAGGGTTAACAGTTAGTGTCACCAAAACATTATTAAAATGTTGCTCAGCGTTATTTATACAGGGCGACAAGAAAAATTGTGTATTAAATCGGTTTTCGTCAAGCTTGTTATAGGAGTTGTCGGAAAATGTTGTAAATGAAAATTCTTGTTTAAATTGTCCGTAAATGGCCCGTAAAACGGTTTTTGCAATTTTGAGGTTATGGTATTTCTATTCGAAAAGAAACTCTTTAAACCGATACACCTAAAAATTGGCAAAATTAAGTCGTCAAAATTTCAGAAGATTTCAATATTTTACAGATCGTAAAAAGTTATTTTGTCAATTATATAGGGTGGTGAAAAAATAATGAATGCAAAGATCATTTTTAATTTTCTGTGTACAAAGCATTTTTAGGCAATTGGGTTATATTAATAAATTTGCTGATGCTTTCCAATCACAATAATTTCTCGTTTCAAAAATGATCCATTCTTTTTTTTCCTAAAGCCAAAAGTTTTAAGACCCAACATTTTGTTTTATTTTCTTTAAAGATTAATCCATTGCTTCGAAATTTGGTAAACGTTCATAAAGTTTCCCTATTTAACGTTAAAAACTATAGCAACAAAGTTGCATGCTCCAGTTTTTTTTCGTGCTTTAATTTGACAGATGTTTGCCAATTTTTAGGTGTATCGGTTTATCGAGTTTTTTTTTCAAATAGAAATACTATAACCTCCAAATTGCAAAAACGTTTTTATGGGCCACTCATGTAATTTAAACAAGAATTTCCATTTACAAAATTTTCCGACAACTCCTGTAACAATCTTGACGAAAACCGATTTAAAACAACATTTTTTTGTCGCCCTGTATAAATATCGCTGAATTACATTTTAGCAATGTTTTGGTGAAAGATTAATAACTGTTAACCCTAATAAGACATTTAGAGTCGTATGTGCAATGCCAGGCTAGAACACACAAAAACATAAAATGCACACATTGGAAAAATTGACGATTTCTCCTTCGGTATATAAGGTAACATCAAATTTGCAAAGACGTCCCGAGATATAGGCCCAATACTTAAGAAAGTATAGAAATATCCAAAATTACCCTCCTCGCCGGGCAGAAATTCTTGGTCAAAAATGGGGGTTTTTGCACTCACTATTTCAACACTCTGTATAATTGA
>MU183682.1:125188-181796 GCA_016904865.1 Pissodes strobi | reverse complement strand
TTGGATTAAAATTTTTGCATGGAATACAAAGGTTTTTTCATTTAGTATATATGGAGTAGGGCAACTGAGAACTATGGAGAATCTCGCGCGATTGCGTTAGATATTGGCAGAACCGATTACTCAACAAACTGTCATCCTTCAGATTACCAGCGTCTCTCTGCAGCTGGCTTGCCAGTTTTCTTAAGAACGGATCTCTGCCACATTGCAATAAATTGGCACATCACAGTCACATTCACCATAAATGCGGGAGTGCCTCTGGGCGCAATACTTTCACGAACTCTGTTTCTCATCTATATCAATAACCTGCTAACCGAAACCAATAATCCTGTTTACAGTTTTGCAGATGACAGTACCTTTGTCTCCCAATTTAGATCAGAAAAATGCAAGCAAATTAAGGACGAATGTGCGGATTTCAGGAAAGAGAGCCTGGAAATAAGCTCAGAAAAAAATAGGACAGTAGATCTTTTAAAAGAAGAAACACAGGAAATAAAATACAATGCAGAAAAAGAAAAAGTTGAACTGAAAGGTGAAATGGCACTGCTGAAGGCAGCATTAGATGACTTTAAGTCCCAACTAAAGGGCAAAATAGATAATGCAAGGAAGGATTGGCCAAAATTGGGCGATAAAAAGAAAAAAGAAGCTGATAGAGGAGAGGATGATGCTTGCCAAACGCGTGAGGAGGATACTATGGAAACCGAGATAGTGCAATCATATGCAGATAAAGCTAAGGAAATTCCCCCGATTACGGTCCATGGGAACAACGGATGGATCAGTTTGAGAAACACTTTGAAAGAAAACAACATTAATTTTGAGAGGACGAAAATAGTAAAAGATAACACTAGGGTGTACGTCAAGGACGCGGACGCGATAGGCGTTTGACTAGGCTTTTGACGGAAAGGAATAGGCCCTACTTTACCTACAAGCTGGAAAAAGACAAGAAAATCAGTGCAGTCAATTTCGGACTAGATATGGACACCCCTACGGAATGTATTGAGTTGGAACTTTACAAGCTAGGATTTAGAGATGCACAAGTTTCAGAGATGACGTCCTTCAGGACAAGAACTAAATTGCCAATGTTTTTAGTAAAAACAGCGGACAAAAGAATTTTTGAAGTTAATAGATTATTTGACATGACGATTAGGGTGGCGCCGAAGAGGAAACCCGGTCGTCCCATCCAATGCTTCAGATGCCAGAGGTATGATCACAGTCAGAGCAGTTGCTCAATGCCTGAACGCTGCGTCAAGTGCGCCGGCGACCATGCCTCTAGAGAGTGTAATCTGTCGAAGCCTGGCGAAAACAAGGCAAATAATGCGAAATGTGTGATTTGCAAGACCGAAGGACATCCTGCGAGTTATAGAGCATGCAGCAAATATCAGGAAATCTATGGACTAAATAAGAGGACAGCCGCAATTATACAGGTGCAGGCATGAAGTGCAACCACCCATGGCACAAAAACAAAAATAGACAAAATTAATGACTTCTTAAGGACCTTAATGAGCGCCATCGATACACTTAATGCTGCATGGAACGTTAAAGGACTACCCGAAAGACATTTTGAAGTCCAAATGTTTATAGACGAGCATCGGCCGTTGGTGCTGGCTATGTGTTTTGTAAATTTTACTATGAACAGGGAGGATGGAGAAGCCAAGGCCGGCCAAGGGTTGGCTATATTAGTTAGAAGCGACATCCCTAGCTATACTTTTGGTAGCAAAACCCTTAATATTTCGAATCTCGCCGTCGTAGAAAAAAATTGGTAATAAGAATCTTAAAATTATATCCATTTATAAAAAAATAGCGTGGCTGAACTTAGTAATGGAAATCTCCCCTCTATCATGATAGGAGATTGGAACAGTAAGTCAACAGCATGGAATAGTTCTAGGGCCTGCCCTAATGGGTTGAAATTTCAAAATGCAGCTACAAAACTTGCTCCTACATTTGTGGGACCCGACAGGCCTATATTCCCTTTGGGCTGGGAAGGCCATATGTCCTGGACTTTGCTGTGACTAGAAAATTGTACAACGTTATGGGGTGGAAGTTTTCAACTAAGGATCATCGGACCACAACCCGATTGTACTTACTATTGGTAGAGGGATGCAGGGAAAACCCAACAGCATTAAATCAACAACAAACTGGTTAAAATACAAGAGGACACTCCAAGATGACCTTTCACCCCCCCAAAATGCTAAATTTCAACTAAATAGTCATTCTAGTAGCATGAGAGTCGCGCTCAGGGAGCACCAGAATAAGATTTGAAATAACAAAGTAAGAAGACTGAATACTGCAGATAGCTCCGCATGGCGTTTAACGAAAGCATTAAGAAGACCTCCTAACAAAATCCCACCGTTGTACGGCCCTAACGGGATAGCTTATTCTGATGTCGACAAAGCGGAAGTCTTTGCCGGTACGTTAGAGTTAATTTTTGTAAATAACCACAACGTGGACGAAGATGAAGATTATAAGGATGGCGTTAGCAGAATCACCAGACACTTGGATCGATTATTGCCTTTGCAAAAAATCCCCGATTACGTTACTCCGGCCGAAATACGATTGATCACTATAGACACCTGAAGACTAAACAAGCACCAGGATTGGATCTAATTAAAACAAGATATTGAAGGAGATGCCAAAAAAGGCTTTTGCTTTCCTGGCTGCTCTGGCTAATGCTATAATAAGACATTGCTACTTCCCGAAAGCGTGGAAACACTCTTGCGTTATCTTGTTTCATAAACCCAACAAAGATAAATTATTCCCGGATAATTACAGACCTATTAGATTACTTCCCAGCTTAACTAAAGTTATCGAGAAGACTATAAAGGCTTCTAAAGTCATTGGAGGAACTAGGAATTATACCGGCAAGTCAATTTGTTTTTCGTTCAGAACATTCGGCTGAGCAGCAATTCTGTAGCATCTCGGAGTTCATCACCGAAGGATTTAATTTGCAAACGGCGACGGGAGCTGTATTTCGCAACATTTAAAAAGCTTTTGATAAGCTGTGGCATCAAGGCCTGGGCCATAAGATGATGCAGAGAGGGATGCATTTGCAACTGTGCAAACTGATCGACAGTTATCTCCGTCAAAGAACCTTTCAGGTCAGAGTCGGCGGCGAGTTGTCAAACATCAGGAAGATAGAAGCAGGTCTACCTCAAGAGACCGTATTAGGACCATTGCTGCACAGCATCGTCCTTAGTGACTTCAAAAATAACCCAGATGTGTTTACTGGATATTATGCTGATGACACAGCCTTTCTGAGTCGGGATAGAAACGTAGACCTGATCACCAATAAACTCCAAAAGAACCTAGATAAGTACACTGCATGGGCGATAAAAAATAAAATTAAAATGAATCCAAGCTATTATATTTCAGAAGAGGATGTTGAAAGGTAACAATCAAGTAAGGATATTCCAACAAAGGATCTCGTGGTGTAAAGAAATTAAATATCTGGGAGTTTTTATGGACGCCAGATTGTCATGGCAACAGCATATCAAGAAGACGAGGCAAAAGGCGTGGATGTGTTGGATACAGCTTTATTCATTAGTTTCATCAAAAAGTTCGATGGATGTAAAATCAAAAATGATTGTTCTGAAAGCCATTATTAGGTCTTAGATCGGTTACGGATCTCCAATATGGGGAAGTTCAGTAACACACCTCACGAAAAAGCTAGTCTCACTGGATAACATACTGCTCGGAAGAGCAGTTGGAGCTGGATGGTATATTAGAAATAAGGATCTTCAAAAAGAACTTGAATGGAGGCCTTTGATACTGTTTCTGGTCCAAAAAGCAGAAAGGTTGTATACAGATTTGAAAAGTCACCCTTGTGAGGATTTCAAGAGATTATTGGATTACGGTCTTGACACAGCGAAACCAATACAATATACCAATAGAAGCTTTATTGAGGGTTGAGGGGACAGTTTATGAAGTATAGGGGGTCGTTGAAGACGTGAAATATCCAAAATATAATGCATTGCGTTACCTTGATTAAGGCCGTATATTTTTGACATTTGTGAAAACAAAATGCTTGTTGTTTTTAAGAACACATTTAACCAAGTCCTAAATAAAGGTGACAAAAAATAAACGAATATGATTTTATTAACAGAAGAACAATTGAAACTGGCGAAATATGTAATGATTACAAAAGTTGATATTTTGTCGCGGAGCCATCTCTTTGTATGACTTCGTTAAGTCGACGAGGCATTGAATCATATAAGTTTCTTAGCAAATTCGGAATTTCGTTCAGATTTCCCGAATGCCATCCACTAACTCCTCTCTGTTGTGTGGTCTAAAATTCCTTTTATTCATTTTTTAAACATTATCCCCCAAATGTTTTCAATCAAATTTAAATTCAGGCTTTTGGTGGGCCAGTTCATAACGTTGATGTTATGTTCCCCAAACCAGTTTCGGATAATTATTGCCGTGTAAACCGGACAATTGTCCAGCTCAAATACAAAATTATCATCCTCAAAAAATTGGCGAACTGATGGCAGCATAACGTTTTCTAAAATGTTTCTATAAACCAAGGCTATAAAGCGTTCTTCAACAATGCAACAAATTCCCAGACTCTGCACACTGATCCATCCCCAACCATTTACGGAAGATCTTCCTGATCTATCTGTAGACACAACATATCTTTCGTCAAATCTAGAATTTCTGGGTCGATGAACTTTAATTTGCTTGTTAAGCGCAGAAAACACCCTTGCCTGCTTGTGCTCAACATTAAGAAGCATTTTTTTGCGACCACAAGATTTCTAATATTGGAGGCTTTAATTCAACGAGTTGAAAGAGATCCAGAAAAGGGTTTTCTGTAAGGAACTTTACCAGATTAGCATCCTCTTGATCACTCGATATTCTATTTCTTCCAGTTGGGTGTAGTGGTTCAATACTTCTCTCCTGCTCCCATGTTCTCTTTATTTTTAAAACCATGTTTTTATTTATATTTAGAATCATTGCTATTGCTAGAATTGGCACCCCGTCTTCAACTAGCCCAACAATTCGAGCTCTTACAAACAAATTTAACGCTGGAGGCATAATCGCTTGATCATGAAAAGGCGTATTGAAAAATAATTTTTCAAACTGTCACGCGTGTGACATTAATCAAAAATTATTCAGGCTTATTTTAGTTTGACTTTATGTTGACATTTTAAGATCAATTTATACAATACAAAAATCCGTGTCTGAGAGATTTTTGAAATTAACTGTATATAATGTAAATAAGCGAGCTATGATCAAACAGATCTCAAGATGTAAATAACGTATCAGGAACTTAGTAACAATACTTACCGCCAGTAAGGAAATTCAGACTGGGACGCTTTGCAACATAGAGATGCGCCAGCACCACGCTGCAGAGATGGATGTATTCAAAATTGGCAGCATTTAGACAGGCTTCTCGTGATCGGTGGAGGTTTAGTGGGTAGGCCTGCGGGAGAGCCCCACACTTTCCTCTAGCCTAGGAAGGGGTGCATAAGGGAGCATCCCTCCACCTTTTCAAAAAAAAAAGATCAGAAAAACCTTTACCAGCGCCTGAGACTTATCACTGCAGACAGGAGCAGATTACAACAACTAATCAATATCTGGAGAAAGTTCGAACTTGGGGCGACAGGAATTTGGTTCAATTTAATGCTGCAAAAACTCGAGTAGTCACACTTACCAAAAAAGCCAATGCGGCGTGCCCTGACATCATTACGGCAGGATCGACCATTCCTTCATCCGCGTCAATAGGACTACTGGGTATCTCGGTCAACAGCAATATGTCCTGGCACGACCACGTTACCCTCATCGCAAAGTCAGCCTCGCAGAAGCTTGGTGCGCATTTCGCAACAAAAACTATATACACCGCAGCAGCTACTCTTGTTCTACAAAGCGCAAATACCGAGCTTAGAGTATTGCTTACACATCTGGGGTGCCGCAGTTAAGAGCACCTTAAAGCTGCTGGATTCCATTCAGAACAGAGCTGTTCGTCTCGTCGGCGACCCGGTATCTGAATAGTATGGAACACCGCAGACGTGTGGTCGAGATTTCCCTGTTTTATAGATTTTTTCACAGCAGATGTTCCCTGGATTTGGCCCGCATCATCCCGCCCCCAGCAGCACCTGTTAGACAGTCACGACAAATGGCTAGGTTGCACCCGGTCGTCGTACAACTGGAAACACCTAGAACGTCTCTTTACAAGGAGACCTTTGTCTGGTGCACTGCATCACTGTGGAACTAATTCCCAGAACATCTGTTTCCCCCTAATTACAACCTTCAACTGTTTAAGAACCGTGTCAATCAGCATCTTCGTACACACACAGCTCGTCGAGTGCATAGGATCTTCCTCTAGAGTGTGTGTGCCACTGTCACTAAAAAAGGACTAACTATTCTCTATTGTTCTCAGATGTTCCGAGTCTCTCGCCCATTCTTTTCTCTCTGGTAGGAGGACGTCATAGTTATGGCAATAGTTAGTTTTGGTAGACATAATATCTGAGGGTAGACCTGACACACTGTCCCGTTCATTAGCATTTTGGAGCTTGTTGTGTCTCATGATGATCGACTGCGGATTGTTGGTCACCGCCTGTGTCAATCAATAAGTAGCCCATCTGGCCTCCCTCTCCAACACTATTCGGAGAGGTGGCAGAATGGCACCCCGTCTCAAGCGCTACAACATTAACAACAACAGATAGCAATACTGGAAAAAGCGATATAATGTCTCCTTATCTCATTTCAATAATTGACTTCTACAAATTACTCTATTAACCAGATAATAAGTATATTTTATAGACAAGAACCTTTGGTTCTATTAATTGGATTACATTAAAAAACAACAGAAATTAAATTATCGTAGCCCTTTTATAGAAATGAGGTCCTGTTTCCTCCTTCACTAAGCCTCAAATAACAATAATTTCCTCTACCCGGCAGGCAAAACACCCAGGTTATAAGTCAACATGAGTATACGCAAAAGGCAATAGGTATAGGATATATACAAACTGTATACCAAGACAACATGATATTTTGCGTATAAAATATACTAGATAAACGATATTCAAAAAACGCGATGAACGGATTCCGGAACTGGAAAATTTAATCTCGCTTAGAGATTTTGGTTTTCTTATGGACATTACAAAAAAGATTAAATGAACTTAATTTGCAGCTTCAGGGGAGATATAAACTAGCGGATATGATTTCTGATATTAAAAAGCTTGAGTTTTGGGAACAAAACCTAATCAACTGCGATGCCAAACATTTTCCTGTTATTTCAGAAAAGATAGCTCAAAATCCATTGGAACCTTATGAGAGTAAATATCACTAAGAAATAGTTTATAACTTGAAGGATAACCGCAAAAATAATTTTAAGGATTTCAACGAAATTGATTTAGTGGCGCAATTCGTTGCTTCACCTTTCATGGAAATTGATATCCACTTTGCATCATGTATTATGCAGAACTTTGGCGGAGATATTGATTGCTTCGACAGGAATGGAAGTGATTGCGTTCAAAATGATTTAGCCTTAAAATAGTCACTCTTAAGTACAAAATGTATATGGCCTATAACTAAGGAGAGAAAAATATTCAGTTCTATGTCGTATTGCCTTGAAAGTGAAAGCGTTATTTAGTTCAACTTACTTGTGTGAATGTGTTTTCTCCAATATGAAGTTTATTAAGAACAATTACTGCAATTGATTTAAATATGAACATTTGGATAATTGTATTCGAATGGCTGTATCAATCTATAGGGCAAACATTAAAATACTTATCGAACGTCAGCCTTCTCATTAAGCATGATATTTATCTGCACAAGTTTTTGTTTAAAATAGTACGTTACTTTTTTGTTATTTTTATTTAATTTTATTAAATCGTATGTGACATGCCATTGCGACTGCATAAAAATTTTCAGCACCCACGATTAGTAGGTATAGATGTAATAATGTGTAATAATATTAGTTATTCTGCTATTAGTTTATTGCTAGTATGTATTAGTTAATCGGTAAAATAAATGTATGTCGAATATAGCTGTGCATTATTTCATTTAGCTCACTGTTTATTCTAAAATTATCAAATAAGCTCAACAAATTGAAAAGGTTGGCGACCACTGTTATATACAATGCTTGTCCGTCGAATGCACAAAAAAACATAAATTTACCTAATATCATTCACGAGATACGATAAGGTAACGCTGCATTACGATGAGGTTGAGCAAAATTATTTAAAATACAAAATAGTAGAAATTTAATTTGAGAGAAAATTTCCCGTAATGTCACATGTGAATTGTATTTGTAAGTTCAATTTATTATCCTTTCCCTACACAATATTTTATCTATAAGTGAATAAGATATCTAAAATCAAAAGAAAATAAGAAAAACGGTATCTTCTCAAAACAGCTCTCGCTGTCAGGACCAGAACCAAGATCAAAACAAATCCCTTACCTTTCGTAATTCCCACTTTCCAGATGAAAGGGGAATTTCTCAAAAATATGCGTCACATAATTCCACTATCCGTCACGAAGGAGTGATTGCATGATTCAAATCATGCGAACGTGCATATTTAAATTAATGGACGTATTGAAATAAATTTTCCCACTGCTGTGTTTGTATAAAAATAATCATATTGTGAATATTTGTTTTAAAATAACTGAATACCTATCAAATAAGATATTTTATCCCTTAACCCACCATGTGGCATCTGACAGACTTCCCAATAAACTAATCGCGCTGTATATCCTCAGTGAGACCGCCCCCGAACTCGTCACACCATCTAATCTTGCTTCACTAGCTGTGGCCCGTTCGGCATTATTTTATGAAAATTTTTAAACAAATTATCAGAGTAATAGTATGGGACGTAGTCTGTCAGACTATACATGGTGATTTGAGTGATTTAAATTGCATGAGTTGATATGGCCGGTCTGTCGAAAAGAGTTTGGTTTGGTGATAAAAAAATTCGAGGAGACACTTCTACACTGGTTTAGTGATAATAACATTGAAGCTTGAAGCATTATGTGTACAGTGCAGAAAGGCAATTTGCTTAAAATGCTCGAAACTATTATGTAACACATGTATAAACAAAAGGGGTATTTAGCTCTTGCTGAAGAAAAAATTGTAAATGTCTAATGATATTTTTGAGTTATGTATATTAAAACAATCCTTTCTGAACAACTTAGCACTGAAAAAATTCAGAAATACAAAAAAAAATTGAAAAATTTTGAAAAATTAAAACTGTGGTCATAAAATTAGCTAGTAATTTTTTCTTATTAATTTTTATAATACTAACAGATAAAACATATTTTTTTGATTTATATTGTAGCAAATAGATTCATTTGTTACTCCTGAGTTCTTAAAACATAAATAAATTTCCAAAAAATGGTTGTTTGGCTGTTTGCAAAGTGAGTAGTCTGTCAGACACCATGTGGGTGTACGTAAAAAAAATCTCACATGGTGGGTTAAGGGTTAAAGAAAAGTAAATTTCAAACGAACCTGATGGGTACTCTGCCCTCATAAGAAAAAAGGCGGAAAGTGAATTTTTGCACAATTCTTGTTTTCGGCATTTTTGGGTTCTCCCGGATGTTAAAAAAAATATATTCTGAATCCAAAAAATATTTTTTTTATTGAAAAATTGAAAATTAAGTTAGCGTAATCCCTTTTCTGACTTAAAAGGCGGTATTCGACAAAATCTGAATAAACAGACGATATTTCGTTAGTTACTTATTTTTTCTAAGAAATTGTTTAAAATGTATGCATAAATATCACAGCTAAAAGGCGGCAATTGAACATTACTAAGAAAAGAAGCGGCAACGCTTAGTTGCTCCCTCTTGTATTAATTTGAACCAGAACGTCATAACAATGTAAGTTAAAAAGTCGGATCCTCATATGCCGCATCCAATTTTATTGTTTTATATTTAGCTAGTATATTGTTTTTTATTCAGTTTATTACATGTACCTGTAACGTAGCTTAATTTTAGACTATTTATTAGAAACTTAACTCACCAAGGCTAATAATATTTAATTTTATTGTGTTAATTAATTATTAGAAACTTAAGTCACCAAGATTAATAATTTTCAATCTTATTGTTTTATAATTAGCTAGTATGTTGTTTTTTACTCATTTTATTACATGTACCTGTAATGTAGCTTAATTTTAGATTAATTATTAGAAACTTAAGTCACCAAGATTAATCATTTTCAATCTTATTGTTTTATATTTAACTAGTATATTGTTTTTACTCATTTTATTACATGTACCTGGAATGTAGCTTAATTTTAGATTAATTATTAGAAACTTAAGTCACCAAGATTAATAATTTGCAATTTTATTGTTTTATACTTAGCTAGTACATTGTTTTTTACTCAGTTTATTACATGTACCTGTAACGTAGCTTAATTTTAGACTATTTATTAGAAACTTAACTCATAAAGGCTAATAATATTTAATTTTATTGTGTTATATTTAGGGGTCTAAAGTGTATTCATTTACCCATTACATATAAAAAAAATCCTTTTTTTTGTAATACAACTCCTTTAATCCTGCAAATATATTTTTGTATAATGTAAATCATATTAGTTTTAATAGAATAGATGCATAGATACCCTAGAAAAACAGTCTACGAAAACCAATCTTATAAATATTATACTCGCAAAACTATTAAAAACATAAAAATATATATTTTATTAAGCTTTGTAATGGAAAAAAAACTGAAATTTTATTATAATGAATGTGCTGGTTTTACAATTAAAAAAAGGTTTTCTTGCCTTTAGAGACAATGACGGCACTTCAGAGAAGTCTAACTTAAAAGGCGGTAAGTGTGCTGATTTTTGTAAGTTGCCGTCTTTTTACTTACAAATGCGCAAGTATCGCTGATAAAGTCAGTGGTAAGAACATAGTAATAAACATATTTCTTAAAAAAAAAACTCAGTAAATATAGGGATTGCTCTTTGAATAAACATATTCTTATTTATTCTACCAACGAAAAACAAAAAAATTGCATAAAATATTACCAAATTTGTTAAAGAAATGAAAATATGTTTCGACGATTTTCTCGAAACCATACTTTTCAGACTTGCGGCCTTTTAATTTAGGACGGCAATACTGCCATCTATTATTTGTGTATAAAATGAAAAACAGCAGCACGATTGAAATTCAATAGTTCAACGGGTATTGTAATTGTGTCGAGCTACTATAGTTCCCTATTGTGTACAGGGTGGCCCGTTTATTATGGGATGACACCTTATCTGAGAATCTACGGGGTGTACCAAAAAAAGTTTAATACAAGAGTTGTTTGGATTTACTTAATTTTTTTAAATATTAAATTTCTATATACAGTGTGTCCAAAAAAGTATGCAACATATGGGGAACTTTTTTATTATTGGTTTCTCAGAAAATTTTATTCTTGATAAAAGTTGGTGCTTGCCCTAAAACAGTAAATGAGTATTTCAAATTTTCCCTACTGCTTTTAGTGCGGGCACAAATGTCATTTTTCCGAAATCGCGTCAAGAGTAAAGTACCTTAATTTATAAATATACAGCAAAACCTTATAAGGAAAAGTTGTTCCAAATTAAAAAAGTAATCTAAATATGAAATTTAAGTTAAGTACATCAACTTTTAATTTTTCTTTTTTTTTCTCGATTTTTTCTTAAACGTTACGCCACTGGAGAATGTTTTATTCTTTTGTTATTAGTATACTTGCCGAGTAACTTCAAAATTTATTTAAAATAGAAATTAGTTACATAGTTGCATAATGTTGCAGTTTTTCCAGAGATAATAGCCAGTATAGGTATTAGTGTGTTGCAAACACATTTAAACACTTCTGATTCAAAAAATTTTCTACTCAAAATCATGAATAGACCCAACTCTTTTCATTTCATGTAAAACAACTAATAATTTATTTATCTTTTGCACCCGATGAGTAAAATATGCCCAAGTATCCTAAAAAGCCATTTAAAATATTTGGTCTTGAAGAGTAGGCCATGCATTTGGTATAAAAACAAATAAATAGCAATAATTTTACTCCGCTCTGACATATGAAATTAATTATTATTGAGTCAGTCATTCCAATTGAATTTTGTAATTATTGTGGACAATTATTTTGGACCAAAATTGTTTAAATGTGTTTGCAACCCACTGATACCTAAACTGGCTTTTATCTCTGTAAAAACTGAAACATTATGCAACTATGTAACTAATGTCTACTTTAAATAAATTTTGAAGTTGCTTGGCAAGTACACTAATAACACTAATAAAAGAACAAAGCATTCACCGATGGCGTAACGTTTGAGAAAAAAATTGAGAAAAAAAGGGAAATAAAAAATTGATGTACTTAACTCAAATTTCATATTTAGATTACTTTTTAAATTTGGAAAAACTTTTCCTTATAAGATTTTGCTGTATCTTTATAAATTAAGGTACTTTACTCTTGACGCGATTTCGGAAAAATTACATTTCCTTCGCACTAAAAGCAGTACGTAAAATTTGAAATACTCGTTTACTGTTTTAGGGCAAGCACCAACTTTTATGAAGAATAAAATTTTCTGAGAATCCAATAATAAAGAAGTTTCCCATATGTTGCATACTTTTTGGACACACTGTATACTCGTATTTTCATGGACAAGTATCAACTTCCTTATCTTAAATAGAATACCCTATATATTAAGACACTTTTGAATTCCTCAGAAAATCCTAGATATGATTTATATATAATATCCTATATCTAAGTCTAATCGTTTTTGACATATTATTTTGAATTTTCTGTCGAAAATGACATTTGCAGGTCTAAATATAACTATCAATTTCTCCTATTGAAAGCCTTTATTATTTAATTGGAGTTGGTTTCCTTATAGAAGGGGATCTACTTTAGTAGTCTGTGTTGGCATTTTTTTTTTTTATAATAACTAAATACAAGGTGATCAAAAACTATCATTAAAAATTTAAATGAAAAAATCGTTAAAAGTATTTTTTTTTTCAAACGGGAACCCCCTATTTTTATAATTTTATCTTATTTAGCATTAAAAAAAGGGCGACTTTGTATAAGGTTTTCTATTCGAAAAACTTTTGTAATATTGGCAATTTAACATTTTTCTATTGTAAAAATGCTATACGGCTTTTAAGTTTTGTTATTAGTTGGCCATTACGGCGAGGCCTGGGGAAAAATAAACAATCGTCTTTCTTTTGCATCGTGAGTGTTAAAATCCCCACTGCATAGGTAGCCTCTTATAATGTGTCTAGAAATTTAAAACGCTGGCCAATGGTATTGTTCTTCTTTATGCTAAAATGTGATATTTATAATTTGTAAATTATAACGTAATCAGGTATAGTGTATCCAAGGGATCAAAATGTTTGCGACGTGCACATCAAACCTTCTAACACAAACTGTCATGGACGTATCGATAGCTGGTCTAAAAATAGGAGGCTACTTATGTGGTGGGAATTTTAACACTATAGGTTACCATACATGATGCAAAAGAAAGACAGTTGTATCTGCTAGAACAGCTGCGCCCGATGAAAGGTTAATAACTTAATCGTGCCGGCTGGGGTAATAAGTAGGTGTCCTGTCAGACGACAAGAAATAGTGTCATTTCTGTAGTGCTCGATTGCTTTATTTTGCCACGCCTCGCCGTCACGACCAACTAATAACAAAACTTTAAAGCCGTATAGCGTTTTTACAATAGAAAAATGTTAAATTGCCAATATTTAAAAAAATTATAGTTTTTGGAATAGACAACTTTATACAAAGTCCCCCTTATTCTTAATGCTAAATAAGATAAAATTACAAAAATAGAGGGTTTCCATTTGAAAAAAATACTTTTAACAATTTTTTCATTTAAATTTTTAATGTTAGTTTTTGATCACCCTGTAATTATTTATTATAAAAATGTCAAGACAGACCACTAAAATAGATCCCCTTCTACAAAGAAACCACCTCCAATTAAACAATAACGGATTTCAAGAGGAGAAATTGATAGTTATATTTAGACCTGCAAACGTGATTTTTGACATAAAATTCAAAATACGTCAAAAACGGTTAGACTTAGGTATAGGATATTATATATAAAATGAATCTAGAATTTTCCGAGAAATTCAAAAATGTCTTTTTATATAGGGTATTTTATTTAAAATAAGGAAGTTAATACTTGTGCACGAAAATACGAACACCCTGTATTTATAAAAAAACAATATTTTGAAAGTCGCCCTTATTAAGTAAATCCAAACAAGTTTTGTATTAAACTTTTTTTGGTACACCCCGTAGAATCTGAGATAAGGTGTCATCCCTTAATAAACGGGCCACCCTGTAACTCTGTAACCTTGAACTTTTGATACTGTTGTTACCAGTTCAAATCGAACAGTAAGTTGACGCTAGATGTGAGAAAAATGGTTATTAATTCTAGTAAAAATAAACATAAGCGAACTCGGAACTAAAATAATGGTATGGAATTGTTAAAATTGCCGTATCACGGCTTATTCAACCGAAATCCAAAAATATAATAATTTGAAAAAAGTTAAATTTTTGATCCCCCCTCTATTGTAATGAATTTCCGAAATTATTTTATATGCCCAAAGAAAGTGTAGAGACACTTTCTATTTCTCTGTAACATGTAAAATAAAAAATTTAAAGAGACATATACATGATCATCCTTATACAGAGCTTTATGCGACTATGTAACTATTTTATACTATATCTATTCGATCGTCTCCCCTTCCAAATTTAACATTTTTCCGAAAAGTATTAAGCCGCAGCCGTTTGTGGAATTAATGTAGAATTACCCTATATTAACACCATTTCTGATTCATTACGCCAAATGTTGGGGATATACACTAACCACGAAATTTATTACTGGGTGTTTGACCTAAAATCTATATAAAGGTAATCAATCATTGGGGCAACTGGCGTCATGAACTGTTAATAGGTATATGCGAAATTTAACCGATATTTAAGTAGAATTCGACAAATTATTATTTTCTGATTAGTTTACAACCTCGTCAAGGTAAACACATAATAGCCACTGATAATGATCACTTATAAGAAAACAGTATAAACTTGGTGTTTTTGATAAATACTAATTTAGATAATTTCATTACGTAGAAAATTAAAACTTCCTATATTTAAAAACGTTTCCGGTCATCCCATTTGTTGTCAAAAGTGCAGAACTAGTTTATAAGCTGCTTACCCTACTTAATATTTTCTATTTTCGTCAGTGTACCTGGAACAGCAAAATGTATTTTATATAGAAAGGTTGAGTGGTTAAAGCTTATTTTGAGATATTAAATTAAATCCCAATGAGATTTTAACCAAGAAGATTTTTGCTATTTCGCAAATGCTAGCAAATTAATATTCTAGGATATTTAAAGATTTTTATAGACAACTCTGAAAGTGTCTGCACCTTCGAGTATATTGACTGCTCGAATGCACTTGACACAGTAAATCATGAATTGCTCTTACATTTATATTTGTCAGCAGTGTAAACTGAATATCTATGTCGTAGTTAATACTGTCACGTCTAGCGACCATCCGAATGTATTGTGCTACCATATGCAACTAAGCTTAGACTGGATATAAATGGGCGCAGAACGCGTGGAATTTTAGTTAATCATTAAGTGCTGAATTGTAAAGATCAAATAGTTATAAGAGTAGTTTGGTGTCTTTCGTTGTATAGTGATAAAGAATAAGAGAGTATTATTTTAAAATAGTAAAAGTTGAATTTTGTCAAAACCCACGGAAAAACGCAACAATATATATGATAAATTAAACATTAATGTAAAATTTGCCAATAATAGGGAAATTTTACATTGGTTTCGTTATGTGGATGACTGTCTTTGCTTCTTGGACTGTGATGAACAGGGGGCCAATGCTCTTTTAAACAAGTTGAATACTCTTCATCCTAACATCAATTTTACATTCGAACTTGAGGTTGATAAAAAAACTTAATTTTCTGGACATCACTGTTCGCATAACTTTGAACAGTCTTGATTTTTCAATTTATAGGAATCCTACTCAGACAGATCACACCATTTCGTGTCAATCCCACCATCCGTGGCAACACAAAATGGCAGCCTTTCACTGCTACGTGAATAGGTTACTTAATGTACCACTGTCTACAATCGAATACTTATAACAAAGAGGTCAATATAATCAAACAGATCGCCTTTAACAATCAATTTGATCCCAGTCTTATTGATAAGTTAATCAATAAAACAAAAATTAAAAAACTTAGAAGGGAACTCTCGAACAGTCTTTTAGATAATTCCTCCAAAAAATATTTTTCCAAACCTTTTCTTGACAGTCAGACTGGCAATCTAGTTTCTAAAACCTTTCGCCATTATGTCAGTAATTCTTTAGTTTCGTTCAAAAATAAAAATAAATTACAAACTTCATTAAACAATACAAAGGATAAAATCGAAACTCGTTCAAAAAGTGGGATTAATAAACTGTCTTGCAATTCTTGCGATGGTACACATATAGGTAGAACATGCAGACCCCTCAGATTTCGCATTAGTGAACATTTAAATAGGAACAGGAACTCTACTTTTGGTGAACACCTGCGTGATCATAACCAGAGTTTCAGTCCTAACTCTAACGTTAAAATCCTTCATAACATCTCATCTAAAAACTACAATAGACTGGATTTTCTGGAAGACATCGAGATCAACAGCAAGCTGACTACTAACACCCATTGCCTCAATACTCAAGTTAATCTTAACAGATCTTATATACCTTTACACAGGCAATTTCTTGATTGAAGTACCTCGGACTACACACCGTTAAGCTTTTCACTTAATTAAGTACTTTGTTCTCTCAAAAAATACGTAAAAAATAACTTTTTTCTTCAAACTTCAGTAAATCCGTCATTACTCGACTGTGTAGGCGGCCGTGAAGTTTCGTTTTTCCTCCGCCGGAGCTTTACTTTTCACTTTTCCGCCGGCGGAGGTAAAAATGTTGTCATAGCAACATAGATACAATACAAACAGGCAACAAAATAAGCGTCAACAACTCAAGATTTATTAAACTACAATTTGTATTTATCACTCAATTTGTGGCTGTATTTCTAAAAATCACTAATTTAGGAACAAATTGGTTATTATTTAATCGAACTTACTCAATAACTGCTTATCAATACGGAATTAAAACGCAATCGGAGACGCAATCTTAAAAAAATGATTATTGTTGACAGTGTCCACTGACAGCTTTATGTTACATTACTATAGCAACAACATGTGCCTATTCATCGCAGGGGCGGCTTCTCAATAAGTGCGCCCGTGCGCGCGCACTGCCTTCGAAAGTAAACGGAAAAATAAAATCTTCCCTACATACAATTTAACATAAACTAACTATAATTTGCGAATTTACATATTTTTGAATCTCCACTGGCCGCAGAATACATTATTTATAAGAGCGAAATCGAGGCACGACGGCGACGATCAAAACGCCAAGCGTCCAACGGCGGCCTCCGTCCGTAACCACAACTAGTTTAAATCTGCCGTGCGCTAGTGTTCGGCGCTCTTGTTAAATGCATTTTCGTCATGCAAAACGGTCGGGAATGTTCGTAAAATCACGAAAAGTCAAGGCTCATCCGTGCGCTATTTAGATCCGCACTTTGTAGCTTAATTTAGTGATAATTTGCAATTATTGCGTATATAGTATGGTGTCACAAGCTGATTTTTTCAGGGATGAAAGTACACGATAAGATAACCCTTATTCCGGAGGTAATACAAAATTAGACTCCACAAAAGGACACTATCATCAAAAATCGAGATATTGGTACCATCGTATAGAGGAAAAAATACTTATTTTTTGGTCCAATGCACAATAAGGTCTTTGTAGGAAGTATTTTTTGATAATTATTCAAAAAAAAATCATTTGCATTAGCCCATATGGCCGAAAAAAAATTTAAATGTAAATATCTCGGTTTCAACCGTGCAAAAATTTAATTAAAAAATAGTTATTTTTAAATATAACACTCAATTAACAAAAAGGGAAGGCCTAAATGAAAAAAAAATATTCTTTATAAAAGTTTCGCTTATGTCTTGACAAGGTAATAGAGCGAATCCCATAATTTTTGCTTATAAACTAACAATGGTACAACAATAAATAATGAGAGACGTCATGGGTTTACGCCCTAATTAAATATGTCCAGCCTATTCGTCTTCAAGCTACGGCTGATGCAACACATTTACTATAGGTCCTGAAAAATTCAGCTTGTGTGGAAAAAGTGGGAGGTAAATCGTTTTTTAGGGCGAATATTACATACTACTATTATAAGTATTATTCTGTATTATACTCCAGTCGAGCCGTGAATTTATTTTTGTTTTGTTCGGTTCGTTGACGCTTGTTAATTAGCTGCATATAAACTCGTGAGTTTAGTGTACGTAATATTGTTTAGTGTTTTATATTTTTATTTATATACCATTATTCTACTGTCATGGCTAGTAGTTCGGGTTCTGACAATTGCTGTGGGGGCATAAATTCAGTTGACAATATTATTAAAAAAAACTTTTCTCTATTGGATCTGAATAAAAAGATTGAAATAAAGAGGTTAGGGCGACCGATGCCGGTTTTTAAATTAGACCAAACATGTGCCAAGAAAAAGGATGGTCGGCCTTTCACCAGACATTTTAACCCCCGAAATCTTGTGGCGAATGGAATTTCACTTTAAAGCTAGGAAACGGCAAAGTCGAAGGGCTAACCATCGACAAAAAGATGTTCAATAACACTTTTTTGCCATCAAACCAATATATTTTTTAACGTTTTCGAACTTCTCCTGATTTTTTTTTGAACTTTATTGATTTGTAGTTACAATGAGCTGTTTTAATGGTTTACCCTTCTGGAATCGATAAGCACCTACTTATTAATTTCTTTTAGTGTGCAACAATTACCATTCAAGAGGGCGCCGAATTCATTTTTTAAACGATTTTAACGAGTTTTGGGTAAAAAATGGGCGTGGCACCCCCAAAACTTTCCGCCCTCGGCGGCGCCTGCCGCAGGCATCCCCCTATTCGTACGAAAAAACCTACTTTAATTGTGCACTACCTATTTAAAACCTCACGAGCCGCCACTGATTCATCGACACCGGTCTAAGCCGCCTTGCGAACCCACTTATCTTTAATAATAATTAGATATTATTACTATTAAAAAGAGATGTTTTTGCATTAATTTGTCGACATTTGAAGAAAAAACAGCATATTTTATTCGGAGGAAAAGTTACTTTTCCTCCATATAAAATAATATACTATTAATACATATAAAATAAGAAACTTCTATTTATTTTTACCTATTTGAGGTAGCTCAGGCCAGTCTCTTCTTCTTATTAGTTAAGCTTTTCTTTTCCTTCTTTTCTTTTTCTAGCTCTTCTCTTAATTAGTTAAGCTTTTTTCTGATTCTTCCTCTTTCAAGCTTCGAGTAGATTTGGCCCAAGCTGATTTCTTCTCTTAATTAGTTAAGTTCTTCCTTCCTTTTCTTTTTTCATTTCCTTGAGTAGAATTAGCCCAGGCTAATTTATTCTCTTAATTAGTTAAGCTTTTCTATTTCTTCCTCTTTCATGGAGTAGAGCTGGCCCAAGCTAATCTCATCTGAAATAGTTAAGCTCTTTCTGATTTTTACCTATCTTATTTCTCCGAGTCGAACTAGCCCAGGCTAATTTCTTCTTCTAATTAGTTAAGTTTCCTTTTTTCTTCGAGTGGGGTTAACTTAGGTTAATATCCTCTCTCTAGTATTTTACTAGCTACCCACTTAATTAAGTATTTTTCCGTTGAAACTTACACCCACTTGATTAATTAATTTAAATCAAAACCTTTCTAATAATTAATAAATCTAGTTTGTCTCAGACCTTTCACAATCAATTTGTTGGGTCTAGTCTGGCACAGTGGTATTTCCTCTATATTCTAAGTTAAAAATTTTGTAAAATTAGTTATTCAACACTTTTCCTCTCTCTTACATTACCTTGTTTTTAAATTTAAAACTACCGCCATTTCTTGACGTATTTCCTTTTGCGTCTGCGGTCTTCGGTTTACTTGTCAAGCTTGTCAACAGAGACATGTTGGTCGTTCCATCAAAACGTGGTTCCCACGTCTGTCTTTTAATTTGTTAATTGTTTCAATTATGTGCACCTTTCTTATAATGTAAAGTGTTTTTTTAAATTTTGATGTGACCGTTGTCGTTTTGATGTAGTTTGTGCCTCATGTGGATATGTTCTTTTGTTCCAACTGACAAGTGAGTGAAAAAAACTTCCACCATTTTCTTTTCCTTTGGCTTAAAATCACATAAAAATAAACTCATCTTTCTCTATTTTACAGTTTTAATTATCATTTTAATCTTATTAAATTCAGAACTCAAAAAAGTCAAACTTAAAATTCAAATTTCATTTTTATTTCGCCATAGGTCATTGCCATTTGCAATTTTCCTTTGTTCAACCCAAAAAATGTTACAGCTTATGCTGGTTTCCACTAAAGGGTGGTACTTTTACTCACTTTGCAGGTAACACTGATGATGGCTAAGGCCGAAAGCGCTCTGTTACGCTGATTAGACGTCCTTTTGGATTAAATTTATGCATGGAATACAAAAGTTTTTCATTTAGTACTTATATATGTACCTAGAGTAAGTAACAAAAGTATATTTTGAGATCTATCGCTAGATACCATAATTTGAGTTACGATAGAAAATCACACTTTTCTGTTAGAAGTATTTTTATTTATTCAGGCAAATCTGCAAATAAGATTTTATATAGTAAGGACCTTCTACACCATATACATTTTTGCTGAATATATATTTATTTTTTCGGTCGTTGCGTTGGTTGTCCGAACTCGTACCTATGTATTGGATTAGGACAGTCGCTTATTTTCATTAACTACCGAACCACAAATTTATATTTAAGAATAAGAAGGATATGGGAAAAACGAATAAAAAACATAAACATGACGATGTATGTTATTTATATTAAAAAACACCAGTTTTTCCATAAATATAAAGGTTTCAATTAAAGATTATAATTATGTAATTTTAATAAGCATATGGTTATTTCGAATGGAACAATGTTTTAATGATATTAATCCATAAAAAAGGAGACCTTACGGAAATCCAAAATTATAGACCTATAAGCCTTCTCTCCCATCTGTATAAGCTCTTCACCAAAATAATCACTTACAGACTGGAAAATAAACTGAACCTATACCAACCAATAGAGCAAGCCGGATTTCGGTCAGGTTTCGGCACTAACGCTCACCTTCTAACGTTAAAAAACCTAATAGAGAAAACCATAGAATACAACCGACCACTGGATCTTGTTTTTGTTGGTTTCCAGAAGGTCTTTGACACAATAGAATCTAAAAGAATAGTCAGGGCTCTCACGCAATGTCGTGTGGATTACAGATACACCCGCCTAATATATAACATCTATAAAAAATCAACACTCCACGAAAAAACCAATGAGTTCTCGTTGGAGAGAGGCGCCAGACAAGGGGACACAACGTCACCAAAGCTCTTGACGGCAGTTCTTGAATACGCCTTTAAAAACTTAACAGGGAAGAACAGCGACGGAAAAATGCTCAGCAACCTTCGATTCGCCGACGATATTGTCCTCATTGCCGATGACCTACATAAAGCCGAAGTAATGCTTAATGAACTTGCACAAGTAACCAAAGAAGTGGGATTACAGAAAAACCAAAGTGAAACAAATGTAATGACAAACCTAGTCATCGGTGGAACAATCAAATTAGAGAAAACAATATCATAGATGAAGTTACACAATATCGATCCCTTGGTCCGGAATTAAAAATCACTACAGACAACTAGACACCAGAGATACAAAGAAGAATCGGGTTAGGTTGGGCTGCATACGGCAAATTGAAGAACGTATTTAATAGCGAAATCCCTATGAGCCTTAAGAGAAAGGTATGCAATCAAAGTGTGCATCCAGTGGTAACATACGGATGCGAAACACTAACGCTCACTGAAGCAACATAAAAAAGCTAAGAATATCACAGATGAAAATCGAAAGATCAATATTAGGAATTAAGCTTACAGACCACGTAAAGAACACGAAAATTCGAAGAAGAACGGGGATAGAGGACATCATAGAGAAAATAACAAGGCGGAAATGGAGATTTGCAGGCCATGTAGCACGACTCAATGATGATAGGTGGACCAAAAGACTATTAGAATGGAGACCCCGTGAAGATTGAAGAAGTCAGATCAGACCACCGATGCGATGGGCAGACGATATACGGAAAATAGAACACAACTGGATGCAACTTGCGCAACATAGAAATTCTTCGCGGCGTATGGAGGAGGCTTATGTCCAGTAATGGACACAAGAAGCTGGATGATGATGATGATGATGATAGTTACTTCATTTTTAAATATAAATATATAAAATATTTTATTAGTTTCCTACTAAATTTTTAATAATTTTCAGTTTCCGCCACATAATCAACTGATCGTTTCCTACACTTATGGATTCACTATACAGTATGCTGTATAGTGATGTATATCAATCCAAAACAGTATTTCATAGCCGATTCAAGATTTAAACATTTCATGAACAAAGAATATAGGGACAGACAGGTAAGTGCACCGACACAAGAGTTTAATATTATTTATTAATAAATTTGCGCTATTATTACTAATGGCTGATTTAGATATGGCGCACTCAATGAATTAAAACCGAATTTAATGCTTAAAGTAATGCTATGAACCTTTACTTGACTAATAGTTGATATGCGAAATATTTCTCTGCAATTTGTGATTATTTATAAATAATGATGAATCGGTAGGTAGGACATTGGCAGCCCGGAAAAACAAAGAAGTAAAATTTCCACATTTCTAAGTGCAATAATTATTTTCAATACGCCTATGATACTTGCGTAAGATGCAAGATCTGTGAATTTTTTATAACTAAATCAGTAGTAGGTCTTCCCAATTGCTTGACACTAAGCTTTTCCTCATAATTTAAGGTCTGTTTTTTTAAAATAAATGCCAACAAAATAATTTGCCGTAAAGGTCTATTAAACACGAAACAAAAATAAAATCGTTCAAAGTATTCGGGATTACTTATCCACAAAATTCTCGATAAGTTTAAAAGAAACGCACCTGCAACACCACTGTATTATTTCTCTAATCGCAAAATTTTAATCAAAACTACAGTCAAAACAAGCGCGACAAGCGGTGAAAATCACACATCAAAGGGATACCGACAAGTGGACGCAATAAGAATGTGCGCTAATCGGCCATTACAGGCGGCGCTAAAAACAGCCGTTGCCAAGGAACCGCGTAGACAAAATATAATACAACGTGCTCTATGACGATCTATAACGTAAAATGGGGACGCGTGAACGTGTGCATATGTTAGTCAATTGCTCAAGTACTTTAGTAGATAATTAGATAATAGTAATGCTAAATATGCTGAAAAATGTACAAATACATATTAATATTATTATTGGCATAATAGGAGTAGGTGTCTAATAGGTATGTTATTTTAAGATTTTTTATAGATTTTTTGAGGGGCACGTACCCCTGTGTCAGTGGAGAGAATGCCTAGTAGAGCCAGCAATCCAATACGACCAACCATAAACCAAATATAGCATCCAGATAACCAATGAGCTTACCAATAAATCAAATATAATAATCAATATCAAATATAATAAGCAGCAAATTCACCAATAAATCCAATATAAGATAATAAGGTAAGTAATCAAATATATGTATATAGACACTGATAAGCAAATGTACGGTAATGAAAGCAATCAATGGTAATAATAAACTAATCCACCAATAATAAAATGCAATACGTTACATCTATTAAGTAATAAACAGCAATAATCAAGTAAAGAAATTTGAAATCGGTTGCGCTAAATACCTTTAAACCTTCTACATTGGTGTTTCAGCTAAAAAAATAAACGTTCTTTTTCTACACATACTTGAAAAAAACTACTAAAATGGCTCCATAGGAAAGATGCTCATAAATTGAATTCATACAAATCGAGGTCTAAAATTGAGTATTCGAAAACGCGCCGAAAATTTGGTAATAAATAAATTAATTGCCTAAAAATCAAGTGTGTAGGCCCAATAAATACAGTGCTTTTCTTTAATTTCCCCCCC
Source organism: Pissodes strobi (assembly GCA_016904865.1). Classification (NCBI taxonomy): domain Eukaryota; kingdom Metazoa; phylum Arthropoda; class Insecta; order Coleoptera; family Curculionidae; genus Pissodes; species Pissodes strobi. Next base: position 157,760 of record MU183682.1, on the reverse strand, counting down.
CCCCCCCTTTTACTTTTTGAACGGATCAATTTAAAAAATTAAAACTTGAGGTAATGATATTGATGAGTGAATACTATATTTTAGAGTTTAATTGACAGATGAAAATTTCAAGATGGCTGCTAGGCGCCATCTTGGGAAAAAAAATTAAATAGGAATGGGGGTCTTTTGGCACATCATTTTGAAGCCCCTGGCGAGTACTTTATAACCCTAGAATATAAAGTCAATATGTTTACCTACTACAAAATGGCAGTACATTTAATAATTACCTGAATACGAACACACTAATATCCATATCTCTACAAATAATTCTTATTCTCTCCCGTATCCACGGCAACAGCGATAATTTGAATAAAAAATTGTTGTTTTGATATTTTTTTTGACAGCGTCAAGTACGTATCAGTACGACAACAAGCATTATTGTACAGTTAAAATATTCTCATTTAGTTTTCGGTTTTAGTGGTAGATTACAGTGTGAACTATTTTTAAAATGGTCAATTCTCGTCCATTGGAAGAAAAAATCGAAGCGATTTTTATTTATGGTGCGACGCGTAACTTTCACGAAACCGAAAGGATTTTTAACGATCGTTTCCCGAATCGTCCTATCTGTAGAAAATATTTAAGGGAACTTGTATCTAAATTTACAGCTACTGGTAGTGTAAATAAAAAAAAGCCCCCAGGTCGTCCATCCGTTCCGGAAGAAAAGCAAGTCCAAATAATTGGTGAGATGATAGTAAATCCCGAACAGTCTACTTCCTCCGTCGCGGATGTCTGTGAGGTTTGTCCTTCTACTGTATGGAGACTTTTGAAAAGGAATAAATATCATCCATACAAAATCCAAATGGTACACCAGTTAACTGAAGATGACCCTGATCGAAGAACAGAATTCTGCGAAACTATGACGGAAACCATTGCACGACATCCTACCTATCTCCAAAATATTTGTTTTAGTGATGAATGTACTTTTTTTCTTAATGGTAATGTTCATAGACAAAATTGCCGTTATTGGAGTGACACTAATCCTCACGTCTTCCGGCAAACTCATACTCAATATCCAGAAAAAATTAACGTTTGGGCAGGGATATTGGGAAACCATATTGTAGGACCTCTATTCATCGAACAAAATTTAACAGGGGAACTGTATTTGGATCTGCTGGAAAATAGTATTGACCCCCTAATCACCGAAATCATAGAAGCGAATCCTAATGAATTCGATATGGATATTGTATTCCAGCAAGATGGAGCTCCACCACACTATTCCAGGCAAGTTAGGAACTATTTAGATAACAATTTCCCCGGTCGTTGGATTGGCCGTCGAGGTCCTGTGGAATGGCCAGCTCGCTCGCCAGATTTGACAACTCTAGACTTTTTTCTATGGGGCTATTTGAAGCAAAAGGTGTACGAAATTGAACCTGCTTCAATATTGGATATACGGCAGAGAATAACAAATATTTGTAGAAATATCGATGTTACGATGTTTGAAAATGTTCGGCGTGAAATTTCGGGCAGGCTGTTCTTATGTCAAGAAGTTCAAGGCAACCATTTCCAGCATCTTCTCAATTGAACTCAAATTATCAAGTTAAATGTTAGTGTATTCAGATAATTATTAAATGTACTGCCATTTTGTAGTAGGTAAAGTTATTGACTTTATATTCTAGGGTTATAAAGTACTCGTCAGGGGCTTCAAAATGATGTGCCAAAAGACCCCCCTTTCTATTTAATTTTTTTTCCCAAGATGGCGCCCAGCAGCCATCTTGAAATTTCCATCTGTCAATTGAACTCCAAAATATAGTATTCATTCATCAATACCATTACCTCAACTTTTAATTTTTTTAAATTGATCCGTTCAAAAATTAAAAGGGGGGGGGACATTAAAGAAAAGCACTGTATAATAATATACTTTGGAATATCTGGGTTAGCTTGGGTTAGTACCCAACAAGTATCGCCGGTACAGCTCCGAAGTGTTTGTTCTGTGGTCATCTCTCATTTTCAAGTGTTCTCTTGACGGATGTCATGGATATCTTTTGGCAATTGACGTGGGGTTATGTGAACGTGGTCATCGATGACGAGTGGTCGTTCCTTTTGACCGATGAACGTGTAGGGCGAGAAAATACAAGTTTTCAAAGTCGAAATCAGGGCCAGTATTCCTAATAATTTATCATTAATTGGCAAGCACCCTGCCATTATTATCAGCAATATCGTCTCATAAAAGTATTATTTGATGTAAAGTGAAGTTACCCATTTCGAAAGGTATGTTATGTACTTTTGTTTCTATATTAGAGAGTTAAAATTATTTATAATTAAACTTAGGTCCTTCATTCGCCCGGTCTTTCGCTAGCTTAAAATATTTCTCAAGGTTAATTCTTGACAGTTTGAGACCACTTGGCGTGACGTGCAGCTTTACATGATGCAGTAAATTACTAGTTGGGGCCAGCGGCCAAATTAATTAAATATGCCGAATTATATACTGCTGATGAGAAGTTACAAAGTTTATCGATGTGTGGTTGAAACCACCTGTTTCAAGCATATATCGGTCAACAAATATATTTCATCCATAGATGACATTGAAAATAACTCAAACTAACCCAAACTATAACTTTAGGTTTTTGTCCATAAGCAAGTTATCGAATTAACCTCACTTCGATTTCCCCTGTATGTCTTCTTTGAATATATATATTTTTAGTAGGTCATTTAAATCTCATTTAATATTTTTTACTGTTTTTTTTTAGCCACTGATATTATCGCTACCATGGGATTAATTTATAATTGATTTTTTTATGTAGGGATTAACCTTTATGTATTGAGTTTTACTTAAGGCGTTCTGTAATTACCTGTTACTTATTCAGAACTTTAAAAATTCAGATTTTAGTTAAGAATATTAGAAAAAAGGAACTAGGCAGTATTAATTATTTAGAACTTAATATTAGGGGTTGGTGAGGTTTGACCCTAATTAATTTTAAATTGTACTCGTTTTGTCTGAGAATATACTTTATATTTACATAAATAGTTTAATTAGGATCTTTGATGTGTTTGGTATGCTGAAGTCAAGGTCAAGTTGAGTTTATGTAATTTCTTTTCAGGTTTATCAACATTCTTAGATAGGGTATTTATCTAAATACTTCTGTCCTAATTTCAACTCTTAAAAATCATTGATATATTCTTATTTGAAAATTTAGTGGCGCCTTTGCCCAACTGTCTACTCTACGATTGTCGCCTATAAATATTAAAACCGCTTTGTTAACCAAGCATATGCACAGGTAATTAAGCAATTAACTAATCGCGTTACATAGTTAGAGGTAAGTTTAGAAAATAGTAGGGATGGATGCAGGGTACTATGTCCTCCGACGGGGAGGAGGTTACGTGTGAACAAAACCGAGCCGTTTTCGTATTAAGAAACAGTTGAGTTGTGACATAATTTTATGTTTATGTATAAGTGATATTAAAGGTTTTTTAAATGTCCAATAGCTTATAAGTTATAGGTTAAAATTACTTAGAGAATTAGATTTTAGGACGTTTTGTGATATTATTTTAAACCTTGTAAAATTTTCCAGTACAGTAAGATAATTGCTCAGAAATAATCAAACATCATTGTAATTTAAATGTAACTAACTTATCCTACTACATGTTAGAATTCATTTTCGCCTACATAAAATTATTGATAATGTACAAATTGCGCAATATGGATGCTAATTAAAGGTATAAATATCAGTCTTCCTTCCTTTTTTCTAGTTTAGTTTCGAATGTTGAACAGAAAACATCTAGCAGGAAAAGTAAATTAATTAAATATGCCGAATATTTATACTGCTGATGAGAAGCTACAACATTTATCGATGTGCGGTTGAAACCATCTGTTTTAAGCATATATTGATCAATAAATATATTTTATCACTAGAAGACGTTGAAAATGATGTTCAAAATACCTTCATGGAAATAACCTATAAATTATGGACCTGTGAAAGAATAAGTAAAATTCTTTCACCATTATACCTCTATTTGTTTCTATATTTTCACCTGATATATTGGGGCAGCTGATGATAACATTTAAATCATACATTAAATATTTAGTGATTTTTTTACTTATCTGTAATACCTGGTGTATTGTTATTAAAATTTTCACCTAAAGTAGATAAAACCAATGTACTTTTTGGTTTAATAAATAATCTGCTAGAATTATATTTATTTATTTCCACATTCCCAGACCCTTTAAAATTGTATAGTCCAAGTGGTCTAAATCCCGACAGATGACGGCATGTCTGGAATTTATGAAGTGACCGAATTTCGGTGTGGGGTGCCACGTCCCTAGATACGCTATATCCCAAGTCGCCGATTATTGATCATCAAGTTAGGATGATGCGGGATATGGCCGAAGTTCTGGATTTTTTGGCAGATGCGTCACAAGGTCGTGGGTGCCACGCGCGCAACTTTCTCCACGTCAGGGGGGGCAGAACTTGTCATCTATTCCTAGTGAAAATTTATAACTGACGATGCGTAGGCCAGAATCAGCTCAAATGCTGGAGAGTAAAGGGTTTAATTACATAAAGGTACCGCCAACTTACAAACGGCACAAGCCGGATAATCCCCAATTTCGAATATGGAAGTCGTTTTGGCAACCTTATCGAGAACATAACACAAGCGCTAGATGATAAGAGTATCGCGGTGATATTTTTAGACATTGAAGGAGCATTCGATATTGCATCGTCAAACTCCTTATACACAGCATTACCTGAAAGAGGAGTTGAACTACATATGAGGATCTGGATCGGGAGTATGTTAAATTGCAGAGTAGCCACAACAACCCTACAGGGGAAGTGCAACAAATGCAGTGCTATTACGGCGTGTGCGCTAGGTGGGGAGTTGTCGCCCTTTCGGAGATCTCTTCTGAGGGATGGTCTGCTAGCGGTCCTCTCGTCGTGGGATGTGGAGGTGCAGCCAACGTTGATGATTTAGTAATACTTATAAGAAGCAACTTGCAAAGAACCATCTCAGAGAATCTTCAAGAAGATGTGTGATTGGTGTGAAATGGAACAGCTTTCTGTGAACTCACACAAAACGATTATAGTACCATTCACAGGGAAGGAAACGCTGGAAAACCTAAGACTACCTTCACTTAAACGAGAAACCATTCCATTTGAAAATGCAGTGAATTATGTGGAAATTATCCTAAGTAAAATACTTAACCAAAATGCGCATCTAGGTAAAACTGTCGCAAAAGCGAAACTGTGATTATGGACCTGCAAACGCATTTGTGGCAAAACGTGAGACATACATCCCAATGCACTGGCTATGTATTGCGGTCATTAGACCAATGATAACATATGGAGCAGCAACTTGGTACTCTAAGAGCTTGCAGAGCCCCATGAGAATCAAATTATCTACCTTGCAAAGACAAGCATGTCTGCCAAATGGTGCCGCCTTCGGCACTAGACCTACGGCAGCGCTTGAATGTCTCCCCAATCTGCCACCTCTCCAATCATGGTATCCAACAAGCTGAGATGTTATGCCTAGCAAAACCAACTATTACCATGCCTATGGCGTCCTCTTACCAAGGAGGAGCGAATGGACGAGAGTCTCGGAACATCTGGGAACAACATATAATAGTTGCTACACTGACGGCTCCAAGATCAACGATGGTACAGAGGGTAAATACAAATGCTAAGGTAGCGCTTAAGTGTTTCCTGGGAAAACATAAAACTATTTTCAGGCTGAAGTTCAAGCCATTGATATGACTGCAGAGTGGCCCATCGATAGAAACTAAAAAGGCAAATCATTTAAAATATTCTCGGACAGTCAAGTGGCTTTGAAACCTCTCAACTCTAGCCGTTGTTCATCCAAGGCAATACGGAACTTCCAGGAACTACTAACCAAACTAGGTAGATGAAATGAACTTATACTGATCTGGATACCTGGACATACAGGACGTGAAGGCAACGAGAAAGCTGATGCTCTTGCAAAGCAGGCGGCCTCAACGGTCTTTATAGGACCAGAATCAGTACTGCGAATAGCTTACAACACAGCTAAAGAAGCGCCTTCTCCAAGTGGATACAACAGCAATTTGTAGACAAATGAAGAGAGCTACTGGCCCTATCACATTCAAAAATGACAGTGAATCTGCCATCGCTAGGCTAGTGAGAACTATATAACTACTTCAACTTGGCCGACAGTAGGTACAGGCTGTAATTAGCATATAATCATTGTCGGTTAAGAAGCCGCAAGAACAAGATATGGCTTGTCGAAGAAACGGAATGCGGCTTGCGCTTGGAATTTATGAATTTGAAAACTATCTACCCTGGAAAGCTAATCGATTTCCTGAAATGAATCAAGCTTCGGGATTAGTGAAATCCACAGTTGTGAGCCACAATACACCAAGGGCCGTAGTGGAGAGCTCCATTTAGGCCCACTCACGGGTGCGTAATACGAATACATAAGCTAGTAGAGCGACTTACCAACATTTTCAACTTTTTGAATATGAGCATATAATTTTTCTCTGGAAAAAGCACGTAAATCTTATTAACTTTTTATCACTGCTAACCAAACATTCTATAGAAGTAAACAAGAAAATTTCATCCTACACAGCCGTGATTTATGATAAGTATATCAAATGTCAAGAAAATATCGGTCGTGTCTAAATGCCTGAACTCACACCAAGTTACGGTGTTTAATGAAAAATCTGTATGAAAGCCTGTTTAGCCAAACTAAATTTTATATTAATAAGGATAAAAAATCTGTATAAATTTAAAAAACCATATCAAAAAACTAATTATAAAATAAAGTTCTCAGAAAAGGTGTAAATAGGACGCAAATAGAAGACAATTTAATTAATTTCAAGGGCAAGTGCTTCTTGGTCCAAAGTTTAGATAGCTTGTTTATTTGAGAGACAAATAACGCAAACTTCAAGGAGCACTTGAAAGTTTGTGCCTTTTAATTTTGAACTTCCAAGTGCAGGCAAAGCGCACCTATAGTGTTTTCTTTTTAATTCCTATTACGAATGCTAAGATGAAAAGTTTTGTTTCGATGAATATGTACGTAATTACTTCCTCGAATTTCGCGTGTCCTGAAAATGGGAAATGTAAAAACTTAAATAAATCTGTTAATTTGATTTAGCTTTGAGAAGCTGGTTTAAAGTTAGATAGATTTGCAATTACCATGAATATTTTTCGCCCGTCATCCAAGAGGTTTGTCGTGGGCGATCTGAAAGGTAAGTCAAGTACCTAATCACGGTTCTTTATTGTAATTGCACTGTGCCAAATTACTATTTATTTTCGTTTTTTTTTTTGGCTTTGGCAATTTTTTATATATGTATTAAATAAACCAAACAATGGGCTAAAGAATAATGAAAATTTAGCACTTAGAAGTTAAAAATTAAATTGCGTCATTTATTCAATTTGCATGGATTTTGTTGTTGGCAAATATCGTAAAGGTATCATGGAATTGAATTTGAGATAAATCATTAAAAATATGAAAGGCATAAATGGATCCAACACTGATCCATGAAGGACTTCAACATTTATATCCAGAAAACAGTCACCAGCTTTTAGAAGTTGAATTCTTCCCGAGAAATAAGAAGTAATCCACCTCACTGAATTGCCCCTTATTGTCCGCTGTCAAAAGCCTACCAGAATTCCTATTAACCAAAAGCATTTAGTGGTTGCCCAAAATTTGCCAGACTGAAAACCGAATAAACTGTCATTAGAAGACTTATAGTTATTTTTTAACTCACCCTCATTTTTGATTTCGTAGGCAGCAGAGCGATAGGGCGAAAATTTGTTGTTAAGTGAGCATCCCCGGGCTTGTAAACTGACACAATTGCGGTTTTAAGACAAGCCGGAAATTCACCGGACTAAAATGATAAATTAATGGCATCCGCAAGAATAATGATTACGTCCTCTGGGAGATTTCAATACCGTTAAGCGGAATACTGCCAATACCTGAGATTATTATTTTTTAATTTCTTTAACTGTATTTTAGCTCGGGTATGTCTGTGAGGAAATAATATCGGGATCCCCTAAGAGGATTTATTTGGCTAGTAATGTTTGGCGTTGGTGCAATGGTGGTACAAAAAATATATTTAAGATATATTATGATCTAAACTTGTATGTTCATGCGATTAATTTTGATTGAATGAAAAATATTATTTTGCTATTATAACTATAAGATTTATGAAAAAAGTAACAGAATTCCTGAGATGGAGCTATCTGGGCCTTATAGAGCAGTAAGAGTTGGCGAGGGTTATACAACTTTTTTGCTCTATAGAGTGCTCTTAGCTTTTGTGATGCTGCCTTGGCGACGTGATTACGCCAAGACATGTTGTTTTCTACGTTGACGCCCAGCGGCTTATAATTCAGTAATATTACGATTTATATCGGACAAAATTCATAAATAATAAAGTTGAAAATTGATAGGAATGTTAAGGATGACGTAAGAAATACGAAACCGAAAAGTTTCCACTCCTAAATAGTGTGCTTCATCTCTTAGGACGTCGTTTTTACCCCCTTTTTTAAGTGTTCTAGATTATCTCGAGGACGGTGCACTCTTTAATAAAAAAAAAGTTATATAGAAAAATATTCCTTTTCTATAAAAAATGTTCCTACACATTTTTTCCTATAATTAATAATAATGTGAGCAATAATGCGTATTATACATAAGAGTTACTTCCGGCTAACACAGTAAATGCGATCTAATGTATATAATATAATATAAAGTCCAATGTTGAACGCTAAAGAGTTGACAGTAGGCTACTGGCCTCACTTAAAATTGAAATAAATTTACCACTTTCACTCTGTTAATCCCATAACACCTTTCGATTTTTCACGAAGGAGTAATATTGTATATGGTCCTATATGGATCGTACTAGTTTCCACACCACCTCAAAGGTAAAGTAGCTACTTGATGTTTTTTTTACGTGGTGTTCCCAGTAGGCCTAATCCACTTGAAGTGAAACTTCTTCATCTTTACCGGTGTTGCCAACACAATTTTTAAAAATGCACCAGGAATGAGTCATTTTTCTACTAAAAATCCAGTAAAATTTTATTTACTTGCGCTAAAAATCTACTAGATGCAAATAATGCAAAAAATATCAGGTTATTAATACAGAATAAATTAAAAACAGTTTCTGTAGGTCAAGTAAGAAGAATACTTGTGGATATACGAATCCGATATTTTCTAACCTACCTCATACACTAAGGAAAAGTTATTAGGTATACACAGCTTACAAATTAAAAAACACTATAAAAGTTATACCACAGATAATATACTATAAGTATTGACACTTACGCATGCGTCAGCAAAATACTGATCAGCAAAATAGATTTACCCTACTTATGGTAGATTTGAAATGCCTTAATTTTAATTGTATTGTTTCACTGAAATTCTAATTGTGAATGTCTCATGGTCTTAAGTATTATTATAAATTATTGAAACTATTTTTTTTTACTACAAGGAATGTGATCATTGTTTATATTATTTGATTTGACGTATGTATACGCTGATGTATCTTGAACGTAATATAAATTTGAATTTGATTTATTATCGTTCTTATTAACCGTATTTTACAATAATTGAAAATGCTATAAAATCAACACCATCTAGTTCAATTAGATGAAAAATTACTCTTCAAAGTGACGGAGAGATAAGCTAAATAACAGGGAAATAGTTTCAACTAAATACAGTGGCGGCTATTCAGCGGAAGTAGGGGAAGTGCCACTTCCTCAAGAAAATGTAATTTAAAGAAATACAATTAATTCATTCATCAGTAAAATAATATATTTTAAGATTCACTGATAAAATGTTCTTAGTTTAGAAATAATCTGTTTCCCGTTACCCCTCTAATAACTAATAATTCAATTATTTTCAAATATTAAAATCAAAGCTTCATAAAACAAGAACAAGAATCTCGCCACCTGCACATTGCCCGTTAACTTCACTATCGAATAGAACAGAGGTGAACCCACATGAAAATGTCTATTTCTTTTCGCGTACGCGCCGATAGGAATGGCAATTTCATTATCATTTGTGTAGACCTTTACGGAAGAGATATCCCTCGAGAGCCGTCGAGTCATCAAAAGTATAAGCGCAACTAGTTGGTTGCCATGACAACGATGACGTCGTAATGGCCGTGCATTTGTTTGGTTTGCAATGATTGGAAGAGCAGGCGTGTAGCACTTCCATTCTCAGATCAACGTGAACGCACGTTGTTTGGTTTATTGCGAGTTTATTAGGGGGACATTCCGCCGTGAATTCTTGGAATTATTTTTTTCTACAGCCGAGCGCAAAATAACTAAATACTAAATTCAAATGAAATCGCAAAATCAACGAATGCCGTGGATCCTTATTTTGCGCTCTAGCGCGAACATGGAAAAGGAAATTCTCACTTTTTCCGTCTAGTGTGCTGAATGGTCATGGAAACCGAAGATAAATAAATGACAGTCGTGCGTTTGTTACAGTTTGTTGCTGGCACTACTGTTCTAAATATGCCCGAAACCCGAACACAATATGTCAAACTGACAGTCAAAAACTTCTGTGTGCTTTTCGAGCGCAAAGTAAGATTGCCGTTTTCGAAAGATTACTGCGCTCCGCTACGCGTCGCGCAGTAATATTCTTTCTCAAGCGGCAATCCGTTACTTTGCACTCTAAATACACAAATAACTATTTATTTACATTCAACGGTTGATCCATTATAGTATTATACAAGAGATATTTTCTATATATTTCAGTTTTAATGTGTTATTCGTAGACATTTGTATTAGCAATAAAATGATTTGTTGCTAATACAATATGAATATATTTTATTTTTTGATGATTTACCTAAAAAATACCGGTAATAATTATTAACAAATTTTGGCAGTTTGGGCGTGGACTCCAAAAATTTTTCGCCTGCGGCGCTGTTCCTTCTATCGTTGTCGGAAGCTCTTCCCCACTTTTCAAAGGCGCGAGCCGCCACTGACTAAATATTAACACAAACATGTCAACCAGTGGCGTAGCTACCGGTTGGGCCAGGGGGGGCAAGGCCCCACGGCGCCAAGAGAAATTAGGCGCCGCTCCGAATTTATAAATATGCGAATTCTAACAATGCTCATGAGCTTAACTGAGTTTTTAAATTAATTAAATTATAATACAATCAAAGACCGAAATATGTATTAAACTTTTTACCCAACTAATACATTTTGTGTCAGGTATTTATTATTTATTCTACGTTGAATAAAAAGATATATCCCGGCACGGCGGCATTTGGTACATGCAAATTTGTAAAAACGCTGCGTAAGGCGGCATGCGACTTCAAAGACAAACATTCTGAAAATTTCGGACGTAAAAAAGTATGTGTTTTTTAGAGTTTCATAATAGGGAGTACCATTAGCCAGACAAGTCTAAATAAATAGCCTAGCAATACTAAGCATAGAAAATGAATTTGTCTAAAAAATTAATTTTGATCAAATAATCGATCAATTTACGGCGAATTAAAAACGAAGAAAGACCAATGTTTAATTAATTAATTAAGGTTACAGATTTGTAGTTTACGTTTATATTTAAATTTGTATGTACCTGTTGGTTGGTTGCCGTTTATGTATTTTACATTCATATTCCTGTAAATAAAAAAGCGTTTGCACTATGTGCGCATATCAGAAGTGAAACTTCTTAAACTTAAACGCCCTAGCCTCGAATTTGGTTAAAAAGTAGTTTTTTTTTTAAATATATCACTCACAAACAAAAAAGGAAGACCTAAATGAAAAAAAAACTATTCTTCATAAAAGTTTCGCTTATGTCTTGACAAGGCAATAGAGCAAACCCCATATTTTTATCTTGTAAGCTAACAAAGATATCACAATAATTATACGCCATAGCCTTATACATATCTTAACGGATTTGGTTAAAAAGTAGTTTTTTAAATATATCACTCAATTAACGAAAAGGGAAGGCCTAAATGAAAAAATCTATTCATAAAAGTTTCGCTTATGTCTTGACAAGGTAATAGAGCAAACCCCATACTTTTATCTTGTAAACTAACAAATATATCACAATAATTAAACGCCCTAGCCTTTTACATATCTTAACGGATTTAGTTAAAAAGTAGTTTTTTTTTTAAATATAGGTATCACTCAATTAACAAAAGGGAAAGGCCTAAATGAAAAAAAACTGTTCTTCATAAAAGTTTCGCTTATGTCTTGACAAGGTAATAGAGCAAATCCCGTATTTTTATCTTGTAAACTAACAAAGATATCACAATAAACGTCCGTGACCGTTTTCAGCTCCCTGCCAGCTCGCCCGCCCGCGCCGTGTGTCGGGATCGCGACCTTCAAATTTAACTCCCGGCGCGCGTTAAGAAGTTTCACTTCAAAAATATACGTTTAATATTATGATGTATTATTTTTGGATTATTGCGTATATACACAAAATGTAGGTTTGTTTTAGGCGCCAGCGGATAGGCTTGCCCCCCAGCGCCCACATTTCTAGCTACGCCACTGATGTCAACTAACTTAAACCTGCACAGATCAGTCGATTAACTGTTACACCCGAGCCAGTTTTTCTTTGCAGGTGAAGCATATCAATTCGTAATTCCCATCGTGAATTCTGAGTCACAATTTTGAATTTCGAGTTGCTATTGTAAGTTTATGCCAGCCCTTTACATATTTGAACTACTGACCTTTGCAAAAACAAATAGCCAAAACCAAATAGTCCATTCAAGTCTAAGTGATCATAATACAAAAAATAAACATCAATATGTTATACCTCAACACAGACTTACAACAACTCAAAAGCAATTTCCGATTTTATCTCTTAAAATGTTAAACAGTATCCCAATGGAGATAAGAAACCTTCCAGATCACAAATTTAAGAAAATTATAAAAGAAAAGCTATTAAACCTGAGCCGATACGATATACAGGAATTTTTTTACATAAACTGGAATTGCTGTGCTTGAGCTGGATGCCAATTGTGCTTAATGATGGAGCAGACGGTGCAGATATGCTCTTTTATTGTTCATTCTGTCCATTCTCGCTCTATTCTGTTTCCTTTTGAGCCTCTACTAGTTAATGTTAGATTATCAAATCATGAGGTAATGTATGTATTTTGTATTTTGTCTTGATTTTAATTGTATTTTAACCTTATTTTAAACACTCCTTTTAGGTTCCATGTTTGATGTAAAAAATGTGTTGTTAGATTAAGTTTCATATACGAATATATTAACTATAAGTAGTATGTGTAGATTTAGTATATTTTGTAGATATATTTATTACATTTCCTGTGACGATGCTAAAACATTCCATTTTTAATTAAGCAAATAAAGATATATTGATTGATTGATTGATTGAATTAGGATTATTGTGTGTCAAGTTACAATTATTAATTTCTAATTACAAATGCGGATTCCTAGCATATTCCGAGTTGTGATTCTGAATTTGGAATTGCAATTCTAAATTTCAGTTCAAAGGATGAATTGCAAGTTGCAATTCTAAGTTTTGAGTTACAGGTGTGAATCGAAAGCTGAAATTGTAAATTCTGACTTACAAAGTTTCAATTGCAGCTCTGAATTTCGAGTTACAATAGTCAATTCGTATATCCACTGAATAGTCATAACCAAGAGTAGCATATCCCCTTGGAAGTCTAAACTTTGAGTGGAAATTGTGAGTTTTAAGTTGTTATTGTCAATTTTGAGTTACAGTTATGAATTCCAACATACAATGGCTAATTCTAAGGTGCCGTATTCGATATTCCATTATGAATTCTAATTTACCATTCTCAATTTCCAGAACTGACTGTGAGTTTGTAATTGCAATGGTAAATTTCGAAAAATAATTGTGAACTTCACGTTACAATGTTGAGTTTGGCTTAAAATAATAATAAAATTGTTTTAGATCCTTCTATATATTCGTTACTTGGTAGGTCTGATGCGATAGCTTTGATCCATATTTGCTATTTGTGGGGAGAAATTTACAGGCCCACCAGTCACTTCAATCGGAAATGAGTAGAATCTAGAAGTGGCATTTTGATTGCTTCTTAGAACATCTCATTCGATAAAGTTAACGTTTTATATTATTACCTATTAATTATTAATGTTTCCTCCAGTTGCTACCTAGATCAATTGTATTAATTTATGTTGACATAGATCGAATTCTAAGAGGAAAATTTTATGATCTCTTTTTAAAATTCCATAAAAAGAAGGACATAGAATGTACAAAATATTTACTACAATTGGTTACCTAAAATTTAATCAAGATTCTCCAACCATTTTATAAGATATCGGCTACACGCAAACTCCACCATTCAAATCCTTTAAAAAAGTCACTCTCAATACATTTTCGTAATAAGCAAGAGCAGTTTTTATTGCAACGTTTCAAGTCACAATATTCCGCTCTTATTTGAAGGAGATTGATAGACGTTTTTATCCAGGATAGAAGAAATTACAGTGAATAATACCTAAAATTTGCTTTTTCATTCCTAATTTATCCTAGTTATGCAGGGAAATTCGCGAGGATATTTTCATGGACTCTTAAGTATATGGCCCACGATTGTTTTGCCTCTTGGATAATTACACAAGTGCGTAATAGAGCAGGTAAGTTTTATGTCCCATAAAACCGTACAATAAAGGAAGAAGTGTCCTCCTAAAACGACTTCTAAAATAATGATGACTATTAAAACCGCCAGGCCTGAGGACACTCGGTATAATAAATCTTTTTCTCTGCCAAGTCCCAACAATAAGCCGGGATATAATAAAAGTTTTTTGCATCTATATCACCGTAAACTGAGCAGATATTTAGGGAGAGTCTCGTAAATGTCGGCTGCATTAAAAATCTGGGACACTTTGGACCGTTAACGGACTGAAATTTCTTTCTTATAACGTGTGCGCGATATAGCCTGTTTGGGATAACATTTTTAATGGATATTTAAACCGTTCTATCCCTCAACAGCTTTTGACTTAAATGGTACAAAAAATACCTACAATTCTTTTGCAAAGTTATTTGACTCCGTAGTATGTAAGAAAAAGATTTATTTATTTGGCTTTGTTCGGAAGATTATTATCGAAACTGTATAAATCTCATGTTTCTTTTAAAAATCAGAAAGCGTCTAATAAGCCAATCGGGAAAAGCCTATACCATGATTATTTAAGAAATACGGGCACTCAAAAGACTTTGGGACGTAACGGAATTTACCACCCCCACCCTCTCGACGGCTCTCTATATGCGCATGCCCATTTCCAAAAGCAATTTATTACAGACTTTAAATTCATTACAATAATTGGCATCGAAGCCTTGAAAAAAAAAATTACAAACAGATATCAATCAATTAAAATATTCTATGCAAAATCAAAAGTAAAAATGTAACTAAATTTCAGCCTCTGTTTCAAAATGCTACTGAGGTTACGATACACCGTTCACCTTCAAATAAAGTCTCTGGGAACTCATTGTAGGTTTGCACGCTTCTGAATATTAGGCAAATCTAGTGAAGCAAATTTTATTTTTTAATTTGATTAAAATTATGTTATTTTGTTTTAATTCCACGTCTGTTTTTACTTCTATATTTTTAAGATAAGTTTAGTTTGCTCGAATATTTTTAGTTGCTTAATTTTTAAGAATGGATATCTGCTGTATAAGGTGTCACCAGCAGCATAGCAGTTAATGGGAAACATTTTTTTCATTGACTTATTTTGCAGTCTTTGAAGTTTGTTTATTGAGTCCTCACCATCTTTTCTATAACATTGCAACAAGTATCTTATGAGGTTAAATAAAACGATTATACAAATGGCAGTCTGTGTTTTATTCAACATAATATAGCTGCGCCTAGAACCAGAATAGTAATGTTGTAAACAACACTTTTTACTAACACATTTATATTTCGCCAATATTATTACCGCTACTAATATTTTCACCTTACACCTTAAACCTTCGCCAGGACAGTCCTCATAATTACATAACAGATATTTATCCATGTTAACATAACTTCATGACTCCCTCTGCCGCCGCGCGCCACTCGCCTTGCAGGGTTGTGACGTCCTCGCCTATAGTCCAGAGTTACGTCACCTATAAAATCTGCTGGTTACAATATTTTGTATATGTGCAGACCATGTTAATCTTTCTTCAAGTATTTGTTATGTTGGGCTTTATCAGGCTCTCTATTATCGAGTTTAATTTTAGCATTAACTGATCATTTATTGTATTTTAAATAGAACCCTATTTTTTTCAGTCGAATTTTGAATTCTGCGTTAAATTCTGCGCATAATTCATGTAGCATAACCTATCCTTATCTCTAACGGTTTTAGAGAAAAATTACATCATAAAACTAAAATTATTTGAAATTATTGAAAATGCCAATCCAAATTTTGTAGTTTATCCTTATACACTTTTGATTTCAAATAACCCCAAAGAAAGAAATCCATTGGTGTAAGATCGGGAGATCTTGCAGGCCATTCTATGGGGCCTCTTCTACCTATCCATCGTTCGGGAAATACAGTATTCAAATACTCTCGTACTTGTCGATTATTATTGCTCCAATACCGATTATTTATACTCCAATATTATTTGTACTCCAATACCGAAAATTTTGTCTGTTTACCGAACCATTCAAACAAAACGTGGCTTCATCGCTAAAAAGTATGTTGCGATGGAAAAATTGATTTAAGTTGCAAATTTCCATCATAGTTTCACAAAACTGTAGTCGGCGGTCGGGATCATCTTCGTGCAGCAACCTAATTTTGTACGGATGGTACTTTTCTTGTTTCAATACCCGCAAAACAGATCGTCGGCTCTCATCATTATTAAGGACTACTTCAGTGAATGCACTATGGGTATTATCTTCAACTTCTAACAAAATGTTAAATTTTGTGTTTTCACTAATTTTTGGACGACCTGGCCGGAGATGATCCTTTACATTCCCTGTTTCCCTGAATTTGAAGATCTTATAATCGTTCGTTCTGGATATTTAGCGCTAAACAAGTTACAAACTTCTTCTTGGTTTCTTGTTTTGTCTCCACATCCAATAAAAATTAAAATTTCGATTCTTACAGTTTCATTTCAATGCATCATGATTACCGTTTTTCAAAATTATATCTAAAATTATTTTTGATTGTCACATGACTATCGTAGTGACAATTCATTTAAATTTTCCTGTTTACCTTTAAGTAGGTACATGTACCTTTTTTTAAAGAAAAATTTCGTTTTATGATGGTAATTTTTCTCTAAAACCGTTAGAGATAAGGATAGGGTATGCTACATAAATTATGCGCAGAATTTAACGCAGAATTCAAAATTCGACTGAAAAAAATAGGGTTCTATTTAAAATACAAAAAATTTTTGCTACACCTACTTTTTGACACACCCTGTATAATTTCTTTTTCAGACAAAAAATCCGGAAGAAAAAATTATAATCGACGTGTCCGAGCGTTTTTTCAAAAAATACCTGATTTTTAAATGAATTTGTTCCATATTTTAGCCTATCACTGTATATACACAGGTTAGTTTAACTCCGAAGCAATAAAGTAATTAAGAGCTATGAAAATATTGTATGCCAGCGCGAAATGACCATTTTATGATCGAATATTAGGAAAGGTAGATAGTTTTTTAAAAGGCCTATAGTTTACTGCTCTTTTATGATTTCTGCACTTGCTCTGTCCGGTATAATTGAGGTTGTGTACTGTCAAATATTTCTGAATAGACAATATATTTGTAAGATTTGCATTGTATTTGTTTAAAAATAAGATGTGATGTACCGAGTGTCCCAAATTCGAGGAACATCATTGGGATCTCGGAAACACTAAAATATGTGAAGTCGGTTAAGGGAAGTTTGCACAATCTGGTGCTGATCAAAATGCCGCCTTAAAAGTTTAGAAATTCTGAATGCTTCCGAAAACATTTAAAAAAACCAAATATCCGCAATTTCGTTTCTATTTTTTTCTGACTCTATTTGAAGAGATAAGACAACATAAATTTTACATGTTCTTCTTACCTTTTCCGCTCTACAAGGTAGTGTTGCTAACGTTTCAATACGTTTGCTTTTTTGGCATTATCAACTTTGATCCTTTTTAATAGTCGAAAAAATTTCTTTTATCCTTAGTAAACTCTAATTCTATTTCTAAATCCAGCGACATAACACTTTACATTTATTAGGCGTTTCGGACAAAAAAAAACATCATTAATGTTATTTGATGATGGTTACGAAGAAACAAAACGTTGGATTAAAAATCGAATAACGTCATCTTGTAGGGAAGAAAAAATGGTTGTAGAAATTCAAATTTATTTTGATCTACCAGAGATAATAATCTAAGGGGTTTATTCCTTTATTCCCAATCCATTTACCAGGAAATAAATTATCAAGAACTTCTGTCACTACTATGGGGAAGAGCACCGTCTTGTTGCCACCGTAGATCTCTTAATATCTGTTATGCCTAATACTACAAGGCATCCATTATTCCATGTTGCATTAAATCCAGATATTTTTCTGATGTAAGGTGACCGTCCGAAATAAATGGGCCAATAGTCTTGTTGCAGCACTTTCCCACCCATACACTAAACGATTCTTTTCCTTGGGGTTTCACTTCTTGATTTTGTCGAGCATTATCCACCGACCAAACAGGTTCATTGTAACGATTGAATATTCCGGACGTGGAAAAAGTGCATTCGTCGGTCCAAATTACCTTATATAAAAAATCACCATCTGAGAGTAATGAGTATGAGGAAGGTGGATTTATTAAGAAAAGTAGGAACCTAAAAGACAAATAAGGTCGATTCCCGCAGCGCAAAAAGGTATATTTCTTAAAATGAACGACTTCTTCAAAGATTTGTAATACGTAGCAGTTTTAAGGGCACCAAAAAGTGGCGAATAGCTATAAAAAGATAAAGGGCCGTATGTACAAAATTGAAGTTGATGATGGTCGCTTAAAGACGAAACGCTAAATTGAAAATCTAATTATGTCAATTTGTAGAGGATAAAAAATGACCAAATATATGAAATTCGTTTTAATCTATCTATTTTATTAAAGTTAAAATAAAATCGAATTTCAAATCCTGAATTCTGGCCATCCAAACATGAATTCTGGCAAATGATTTTTTCTGATTTTACTAAAAGAAATAGATCAAAATAAATTTGACATTTTTTTTCTTCAATTTATGATCCAATGTTTTGTTTCTTTGTAACCCTCATTAAAAAACGCTGATGAAGTTTTTTTACTCCGAAACGTTGGACAAATGTAAAGTGTGATATGCCATTGAATTTAGATTTTTTATGGCAGTGGCACACACACTAAAGGGTGATCTTATGGCATTCGACGAGCAGCGAAGATGTTGCTTGACACGGTTCTTAAACAGTTGTAGGTGGTAATTAGGGGGAAACAGATGTCCTGGGAGTGAGTTGCACAGTAATGCAGTACGCCAGACAAAGGAGTCCTTGTAAAGCGACGTTCTATGTGTTTCCTGTTACACGACGAACGGATGCGCCCCAGCCGTCTGTCGTGACTGTCTGACAGGTGCTGCTGGGGGCGGGCCAAATCCTGGGAACATCTGCCATGAAAATATATGTAAAACAGGGAAATGTCGGCCACGTGTCTGCGATGTTCCAAACTATCCAGATCCCGGGTCGCCGACGGACGAGACGCACAGCTCTCTTCTGAATGTAATCCAGCAGCTTTAGGGTGTTCTTAGGTGCGGCACCCCAGATGTGTGAGCAATACCCTAAGCACGGTCTTATTTGCGCTTTGTAGAGCAAGAGCAGCTGCTACGGTGTATATAGTGTTGTTGCGAAATAGCTCGCCAAGCTTCTGCGAGGCTGACTTTGCGATGTTAACAACGTGGTCATGCCAGAACATATTGCTGATGCCCGAGTCACCCAGTCCAATTGACGAGGACGATCCTGCCATAATGATGTCAGGGCACGTCGCATTGGCTTTCTTGGTAAACGTAGCTGCTTGGGTTTTGGTCTCAGTCGCTGATAAAGGTTTTTCTGATCAAAATTTGGAGACAAGGGTACTGTCATCTACAAAACTGTAAACAGGATTTTCGGTTTCGGTTAGCAGGTCATTAATATAGATGAAAAACAAGGTTGGTGATAGTATTGCGTCCTGAGGCAATCCCGCATTTATGGTGAATGTGTCTGAGATGTTTCCATCAACTGCAACGTGCAGAGATCGGTTCATAAGGAAACTGGCAAGCCAGCGGCAGAGAGACGTTGGCAGTCCGAAAGACGGTAGTTTGTTGAGCAATTCGACATGCCAAACTCTGTCGAATGCCTTCGAAATATCTAACGCAATCGCTCGAGATTCTCCGTAGTTTTCAATTGCCCTACTCCATATATATGTGATATAGGCCAATACATCTCCTGTCGATCTCTGTTGATTATCGCTAATTATTCTGTTGGTCTCGACAGTGGCGTAGCTACCGGGTGGGCATGGGGGGGCAAGGCCCCTCGGCGCCAAGAGAAATTAGGCGCCGCGCTGCTCCGAATTTATAAATATGCTAATGTTAACAATGCTCATGAGTTTAACTGAGTTTTTAAATTAATTACATTATAATACAATCAAAGACCAAAATATGTATTAAACTTTTTATCCAACCAATATATTTTGTCACGGTAATTATTATTTATTCTACGTGGAATGAAATAGAAATATCGCGGCGCAGCGGCATTTGGTGCATGCAAATTTGTAAAAAAGCTGCGTAAAGCCTAGTTCTTTAGCCTAGTTCTCAGAGCTTCGACTAGGTCGCCCGCGACAATCCTCACTCCTTGCCTTTTCAATGTCAAGCTTCACGATGATGTCAACATTCTGTCATTTTACACAATATCTCCAATGAAAATTAAGTGAAGTTGATTCAAACCAACTGCAGCGACAACAAACCGGCGACACTGTGGAGGGGGTTAGGGGTTCTGACGTTCCTTGCCTTCTATTGGCCAGAGAGACTGTAGTTGGCGACAGTCGAAGCTCTGAGAAATAGGCTTAAGGCGGCATGCGACTTCACAGACAAAAAAAAATTTGTGTGTGCTTAAGACTACACGATAGAAGTGAAAACTTCAACAAGCGGGGTCATCGTTTGTCAGAATTTCGATCCGAGCCTTCGTTGCAGAGATACGGGCGAAAATTGGTTTTCCCCCCAAAATACTCCTTTAAATTAGAGCCCCGGTCCCCCCCGTATGGTCTAAGGTGACCCCCCCATGGGGCGCACCTACCATAAAAATTTCAACTCCATACCTCTTCCCGTTCTCCTGATATTAATTATTTAAGTTTTCCTTCTTCCCCCTCCCCTGGAGAGTGGGACGAGGTCCCGTTTACGTCTAGGAACTTCTTTTTACCACGGCTAGCTACATTCCCTGAAAATTTCAGCCCTCTACCTATACGGGAACATGCCATACATATCCAAGCGTGATGCGTGACGGTTTTACTGAATTCAATGTCCAGGAAGAAACGCAAAACGCGCCTAAAGAAGTTTTCACTTCAAAAATGCTTATAATTTCGGTCGTAAAAAGTATGTATTTTTTGGAGTTTCTTACTTAAGAAGTACCATTAGCCAGACAAGGCTAAATAGCGTAACAATAATAAGCATAGAAAATGAATTTGCCCAAAAAATTAATTTTGATAAAATAATCGATCAATTTTCGTCGATTAAAAAGTGAAGAAAGACTCTCTAATGTTTAATTAAGTTTGCAGATTTTTAGTTTACGTTTATTTTTAAATATGTATGTACCTGCTGGTTGGTTGCCGTTTTCGTCCAGGATGTTCTGTTTGCCCCGGCTACATCCCCTGAAAATTTCAGCCCTCTACCTTAACGGGAACATGCCATACATATACGAGCGTGATGGCTCCGAGCGTGACGCGTGACGGTTTTACTGAATTCAATACCCAGATGAAAAAACGCAAAACGCGCCTAAAGAAGTTTTCACTTCAAAAATATACGTTTAATATTATGATGTATTATTTTTTGACTAATTTGCGTATTACACAAAATATAGATTTGTTTTAGGCGCCAGCGGATAGGTTTGCCCCCCGGCGCCGACATTTCTAGCTACGCCACTGGGTCTCGAGGTACCTAAGTAGCTGCTGATTGACTTCACGTTCTATGACTTTCGAGATTAAGTAGAATTAGAGCTTATTAATGATAAAATAATTCCTTTCGACTATTTAAAAAACAAAGTTACTAATGGTTGCAAATAAACGAACCGTCCTATTGAAAATCTAGCAACGCCATCTTGTAGAGTGGAAAAAGTAAAATTTATTTTGTCATATTGTCACCAATTGTTTTTATCCCGTGATGCCACGCCTTGATTAGCGTGCAGGAGGGTAGCTCAGATCCGAAATCGCTCTACGTCAGGTGAGAAAGCACTTCGGAGAAACAATAACAACGTATATTGGTCAAACTTAACGAGAAAAGATTAACAATGTCTGTCGGTCAGAAATGTTGATAAGATTTTATTATTCGCAAGTACTAAGATGCGCATGCTTTCTCGATTGAGGTATATTTACGAATTGTTGTCTTTAGTCACTGTTTTATAAATATAGTTTTTCATAAGAGTTTGTGTTGTGTTTCATTTATAGTTAGTTTTTTCACTTAAAATTTCACTTAGAGTTTGAAAGTACTTTTAATAAATCTCCTGTAGATTCGACTTGTAATACTGAGGGTAGGCACCCCCCGAGCAATGCGTTCGAGGAAGACAACTCAGGTAAAGAAATTGAGTCCGCAAGCAATGTGCTCGAGCAAGACAACTCATGTAGAGGAATTTGAGTCTGAGAGCAATGTGCTCGAGCAAGGCAACTCAGGGAAAAAAATTAGGTTTAGGTGAGACACAAAGTCTGATGAACTGAAGGTTAGCTAGCCTATTTATATCATAAAATCTGCTGAGCGTTGCATGTTTAAAGTTGATAATCGCTCGCGTTGCCTGCTCGCGTTGTTTATAATTTGCCTTTAATGTTTATATAATAATTTCCAAGTTCAAGTTCAAACTTAGGACAGGGTGATACTTATTTAGTAGTTTATGCATTTTAGTAGTTCATAATATCTCTTCAAATAGAGTCAGAAAAAATAAAAGCCTAATCGCAGATATTTGGTTTTTTTCAAATATTTTTGGAAGTATTCGGAATGTCTTAGAGTCTGAGAGCTGGCATCGGCTGTTACCGTTAATAAAAAATATTCGAGACATTGCTTTTATTATTACAGTATCTATAGTAAAGACAAATGTTTATAAAAAAAATCATACAAAGTACAAAAGGCATTTCATAACTTAACCCAAATATTTCGTAAATTACCGAGCTAAGCTACTTCACAAAGTAGACAAAATGACCTTATACAGTAGAGAATCTGGAGAAGGTCATATTAATTTTTCGACATAAGTAGATCGCTAATATTTTTTGCAATACCGAAATTAAAACTCTGCAGCCAGGTAATAACTTCGAAGTATTTGGAAATTAAAAATTAGGAAAATATTAATTCCAAGAATCTTTGCCCTATGTACCGCCTTATTATTGTATCCTCTCCTCATAATAGAAAAGCTCCAGAATCATAAAGCATAAAGCCCTAAAATGACCACCGAATATTAACCAAAGCGGTTAATTCTGCATCCGAGAAATCATTACTGGGATCGGTAAACCCAATCGGAGGTAGCTGAATATGCTAACCGGTGAATGAATTTTTTAAACAAAGAACGGAACAGAACAGAAATGAAAGTTTGTAGGTTAAACTTTAAATCGCAGAGTTTAAACGAATATCCAGTAAAATTAAACTTCACCCACAAATTGTCTTCTGGGCTGTGGATTACCTTTTGTGTAAATAGTTAATAGTAATTGTATCCTAAATTAGTGTTTGATGTTGATTAGATTGCTAATAAACGCAAACCCACGGTTTGGGCTTTCTTAATAATATTAACTGGAAAATAGGCGTTTCCGAAATACAGCGTGATCTAAGCTTTTTAATTATTTCTGCATGTTCCATTATTTGCCTTTTTCCCTTGTCTATTCTTAAAAAGACAATTCTTTATTTATATAAAACCAGGAAAACTGCGTGGTATATCGGAATATTGATATTTTTAGACGATGTGTCGAAGTCCTATTTGATATATTTGAAAAATATCGCAATGCAATGCAATGCAAAATATCCGCAAGCGCAGCGGGTCTCCCCGTATCCGTAAAGAATCAGAATGTGTTAGATGAAAAAAATGCCATCCAAATCAAAGCCTGTGCTTCAGCAGATCACTAACGCATCCATTACACACCCGAAAATTCCGGTCCAGTGCTAAGTTCGCACTCACATAGCAACTTAATAGCTTTAACTGGACTTCGTTTAAAGTCGTCAACCCTAATGGCCCAGGACCAAACCGTCCATTATCTGGCATCGAGATAGGCTGAATAATGGTTCTTATTTTAAGGGACAGGATAGGAGTGCTTACGAGATAAAAACCCTTATGATCATCAACAACCGGATGGCTCTACTAGGTCACAGATATTCAATTGTTTCTGTAGCCAAACGCATTTGGCTTTCAATAGGTAGGGTTATCTTATCTAGAATTCTTGATCAATCATTCACGGTTAAAGTACAACCCAATAAACCAGATTGTCACAGGCCATTTTGTCTAGCGTATATCGATGCGAAAATATCTCTAGAACGTGTCGCCTTCATGTGGTCCCGAGCGCACTCATGGTTGTTAGCGTAAAGCCTCCGTATATAATCTGGCTTCGATGTTCTCTCGATCGAGAAATTAAAATGAATCCGCGTCGCTAAACAATTCGATTTCGACCCAATTGAATTTAGAGCGTGGAAATATATGGCAAAAAGCCCTGTTTCCGGCTTTCGTAGCATGCTGTTGGTTGGTTGGTTGATGGGGTGAGCGTCGCACGCATTTATTTAATTGTCTCTGAATAATTGGGAAATTCTATTAATTGAAGTAGCTTAATGACAATGCCCTTTTGGCTACACTGTGTAGTTTTTTTTTATGGTGGATGCCTATATTTCGAAATCCCAGATTTTCATCGTTTAATTCCCTTGGATGGACTATTGGGAGGAATATGTTATTAGTCGTGCCGGGTATTCATTGGTGGAGCGAGTTTTTTCCGAAGTGGGGAGTCTGGTTGGCCTGCCCCTTGAGTTGTCGGTTTACTGGCGTCACTCTCTCTAGAACCTTTGAGAGTCAAGCAGTTATATTGGACGCCGCACCGCGCCGGCGCCGGTTGTAACTAATTTTGATTTTTATCTTTAATGGGATTTTTCCGACCGGGTCATTTTAACAGTTTCAGTCTTTAGTTGTTCCTTATCTTTTCCTAAGTGTTGGTGCTCTTGCCCTTTATGGGATTTGGGTGCTGCTTTTGCAATGTGAGTTTAGTTTTGTGTGCATTTTTTTTATCTCACTGTGACCGTCATCATTTTGTTACGCACGGGGGTGGATTTTTAATTCCCTTTTTAACCTCTTACAGAGGCCCACTTGCTCAAGTAAACGCCATCTAGCGATAAGCAACTGTCTACCCCTACACAGGTAAATTATTGTTTTTTTTTTTTTAATTCTGATTTTCTTTTTTTTCCTTGATGGTTGATTTTGGTTACCGTTATAATGCTCATCCATTAAGAGTTACGTGTGGAACCTTGAATATGTATTCTTTCACAAGGTGCTATCATCGGGTATTGGTCTACTTCTTTGTTGGGTCTACTTCTACCGTGAGGTCTGTTGCTACCGTCCAGTTGTTCATTGTTATCGACGAGCATAGTTAGCGACAGAGTGCTCCTTGGCTGCGCCTGTCTAGCGGTACTACCTATATAGAGCCTTGCAGTCCTTCGCCTGTCAAGGAAGCCTTCTTCCTACCGTGAACAGTTCGCTTCTGGAAGCTGCCTGAGGAGTTACTCATCGGCCAAGTAAGCAATTTCCATTTTATCTTTTTTTGAACCATATATTTTGCGGCAAATTTGTGTAATTAGCTCTAACTATTTTTTTTTGGCTTTGTTTTCGAATAGAGATTAACTTTTAATCTTTTTCTTCTTATTGAAGATAACATTTAGTTATTAAAATTTTCTTTTTAAATGAACTTTGAATTTTTGGGCAATCTTGTCTAGCCTAAGATACTTCATTTTATTTAATCAAATTCTAAAATTTTCTTTTAAATGAACTTTTAATTTTTGGGCAATCTTGTCGAGCCAAAGATGCTTGATTTTATTTAATTAAATTCTAAAATTCAGATAGATCCGTTGATCCAGAATCAATCAGATTTTGGATCAATTTTTTTTTAACTTTTAATTAACTGACACAATAACGTTGTAGGTCGAACTAGTTTTATTATTATTCTCAATTTTCACGGTTTTTGGCTTACGTTAGATAACCCTATATCAGATAACTACTAGGGTTGATACGGCCTAGTAGACTTTGCGTTATTTTTAATTGTGTTTTTATTGCGGCCTTTGATATTTTCTTTACCCGAACAAATTCTTTATTATTTTGTCCTACTGGTAACTTGACCGGGGAGTGGATTACTTATGCGTAAATTGCCATACGTTAAGGTCTGTAATTGATTGGTGGCTACAATAACGCCAGGTCTAACTAACGGATCGCTGTCGGAAGACGCTACTTTGTAATATTCGATTGGTAGCCTTAAATATTAGTAATGGGTTTTTTTCACTTAATTGTTGTTGTCGATTGGGATATTTACAGATTTATTTTGTTTAGGAATATATCCTATTATTTATCCAAAAATTTTATTTCAACTCGTTAGTTGTTGCCTTCGGCGACCTTGCCGAATGTCGGCAGTAATTAAGTTATTTCGCAATATTTCGCATCAAACCGTAAATTAAGACTGTGTTATCTTGTTTAATAAAACGTGCCTAACAACCCCGCATTACACCAGTGGAGCTTTTCCAGTTTAGCTGGCAGAACTGGTGGAGCTCACATTACTCTCCGATATTAGGTTTGTTTTAATTAAAATGCTTCCCTTTTTTACATTAATAAGAAAATCGTGTTGCACTCTGAAGTATCCAAAAAATAACATACATGCTATCTATGTAAAAAATAACATAAATTTGATACTTTATTATAGATAATTTTATACATGAGATATTATGACATACCTTTATTAAATTTAAGTTTAATATCTCTTATCTAGCTAGGTAAAATGCTATAATTTAATTTACTGATCGAAAATAAACAGTAGGTAATAAAAAATTGAGTGAGTCTGCTAGTACTCGAGACACTGATGTGTAAACATAACCTATAACGACATCGGTTGTAAAAAATGACAGCAGCACGTTGTGTTCCCAAGCGGTCACCCATCTAACTACTAACCACGCCCGACATTGCTTAACTTCAGTGATCGGACGAGAACTGGTATTTTCAACGTGCTATGGCCGTTGCTTGCACCTTTTAGCTTGTTCATAGAATGAAAATTAGGTTTAATAACAAAGTTTAAAATAATAAAAAAATCAACGCGAACGAAGCCGCGGGTTAAAGCTAAAAGTGTCCTATGTTCTTCACTATACAAATACAAAATTTCATGACGATCGGAACAGTTTATGCGTGAAGAAACAAACAAACAAACACATTCGCATCTATAATATTAGTTAGGATTCTTTAATAATTTTTACTGGCAGCTTGGGAGTGGATTAATTCACTGCACGAATTCGACACGGAAATATAATGCCACCAATATACGGACACAGCTTATTTACCTAGACATCTTGGGCCGACATTCTTTGATTTCGGAAAGTCATTAACCAAATTTTGCAAATTTTAGAAGAGGACTGACTCAATATTGTTTTAAACGTCTGGGCATTTGAATAATACTTTTGACAATTAGTTTAATTTAAAATAATAATATGCTCTTTTATCGTCTCAAATCTGTTTAAAAACGATTTTAAATGGCAAAATTGTATATAAATCCGAAAATTCGGACTTTTTTAGGACGATAGCCGTAGCTTCGGACGAATTTGTCGTCCATTAAAAATAAGCTGTGGTATGGATCCAAATACACTACGAATATAATAATTAATAAATAATACTTTTGACGGTTCGTTTAATTTAAAATATGCTTTTTTATCGTCTAAAATTCGTTTAAAACGATTTTGAATGGTAAAATTGTGTATAAATCCGCCTTAGCGGCTAGAATCGGTGTGCTCATTTCCGTCCCATTTGCCGAGATTTACCCTCATACCGCCGCGTAAGATGTTGACACATCAAAAAAACTAAGATTTTATTATTATTTCAACATTACACAATAATGTTATTATTTAAATGTATTAAAATAAAAGAGTATCATCAAAATAATCCTAATCGGAAAATATGGCAACATAAGGCGGGACAACGCAAACATGTGGCTATTTGGAGTGCCTACTATTAATTAGATTGGTTATATGCGTCACGTGCTTATTTCGTGTCACTTATCGTTGATTTTACTACCGATTACCGCCGTAGCGTCGCGCGTCGCAGACACAGATTTCTTCGACAAACTATTCGGTATGTGCAAGATCCGCTAAGGCAAACTCAGAAGCATTTTTATACATGATAAAATACGATAGCAGAGTACCAAAAATATCGAGTAGAATCACTCAGCAAAATCGTTTGATGTTTTTGCATCAAATGCAAAAACCGCCGCAAAACTGCAGCAACGATCAGTATGTCGGGACAGGTTCGAAAAGTATTCGCTGATGGAAAACTGTTTCCTCGCTTATTATTTCAACGCGACCCGAAGTACACAATCTCAGGGCATTTGCACACTGACAGTAAACTGTCCCTCGTAGCCGAGCCACCACAGGTCACGAACCGCATCAATCTGGTTCGTGACCTGTGGTGGGGTCACGAACCAGATTGATGCGGATTCGCTCCGACGCGATGCCAAGCACTGTCGGCAAAATTGAAAATTTGTCTCCAGTGAGCGTGAAACGACCGTATATGTATCTATACCGTTACGATAGGGAGTCACTTTGAGTCGTTCTAGTGCCGAAAGAGTCGCAAGGATCGAAAACACTGAGACGAAAGATAGGGAATTTCTAGAAGGAAAACTTTCCAATCGTTCTCTGTTTTGAAAATGTCGTAAAATGGACTTTTTTAGGAAAATTTAAAAGAAAACATCGATTTCTAGGTTGAAAAAAATATATTGTTATTCTTTAGAAAAACCGTTAACTTGACGAAAATCTACGCCAAAAACTGCCTTAATTGCCTGAAATTCCATTGGCAACGTTTTGAAGATGGAAAGATTTTACGGCAGATTTCGAGGTAAAATTTGACTGTCAGCATATCGATGCCCATAGTTTTTATCATAATTAAGTAGATTTATTAGCCTAAAATGTCATTTAAAACGATTTGATGCTGGGGGGCCAGGATCGTAGAATTTTCAAGCGATAAGCAGCCTTTTCTGCTAATTTTATAGGGGATTTCGAGGTAAATTTTTATATTAGACATCGAAGCTATGGCAAGATATAGAATACAAAAAATGCTTGTATAGAATACAAAAATGCTTGTCTTTTACTTCATTAATTTCGCTTTGTTGAAGTTTTCATTTCTGTTGTGTGTCCTTAAGCACCCACCATTTTTATGTATTTTTGCAACTAATAATAAAATATCTTCCATGATTTAACAATGATCCTTAATATTCAAGCCTTTCTCAATGGCCTGTACGATCGTTCACACCGCCTCCCCATCCAGCTACTGCCCATAGCGAATAGATATATTGTCACATATACGCTCCTACCGCTTGTTGCCTAGGGAACTGATTTCGTTGCAGTAGTTGCGCTATGCTCTTTCAGAAGACGGAGCTCAGATATAGGTAGTTGGGAGAGATGGATAGAAACACTCGGTGTAAAAAAGGCTCGGTTTATTAACTTCAGGTTGAGTATAAAAGGTTGTAAGTATTGCCAAAATATTCGGGAATGCATATCTCGTAAGTCCCCTGGGATATTCTTCGCAAAAATGTTAACCACGAACAGCAGCGAGAGAGATGGAGAGCTGGCTGAAGGGCTGTTACAATTAGACAGACGGGCGGATATATTATTTGACCTGGCTGAATATTTAGTTACGTAGTTTACTTTTTATATGTAGTTAATTTAAACAGAACTTTGCCTTATGGTGAACTTTTGCCTTATGATGTGCCTTTTTTAAACGTGCCTGATCAGAGTGGCTTTTCCCTTTCGGTAGTTCGCACTGGATATCAAAGTCTCCCGGTATGGGCTGCTGCACAGCTTTTTATACCAAACTTTGACCTCTAGTTCGAGTATTCTTTTGAATTGTCAACAAGGTTAATCATAACAGTTTATACTTTACTTAACAATAATTTATAATTGAGTTTCATGGTTAAGCGAATCTAAGAGCTGAAGAAGTGCAAGCAATTTGACTCTTAAGCTCCAGAGCTAAATCTTAGCACTCTTAGCAGTTGCTATGCAGGCGACTGAAATATCCAGGGAGACTGCAAAAGAAAATAAATTATTTGTTTTGAAAGTGCCTCATATTTTCCTACTAACTAAAATATTTCCCTCTTTTCTAGCACTCTGTAGCATATACCTAAATAGGTGCATGCCCTCTACCGATCCAGCTCCTTCATTATTTCGATACTATAGGGGACGTCCTGCTCAGTCTCTGCACTCATCCTTGTCTATATAATCAGTCCCTAATCTGTCTCTCTCATTGGGTTCGATTACGATTCTCGCAACTGTATATAATATGTAGTTTCATGTTTACTCGCATTCCGCTACACTTCCCATTGATGAATCTCGCTATTTTATGTGAGTATACATCGATGTTCTTCGTTCCTGACATTTATTGCGACGCTCAAAAAGTGTGTGCTCCATATTGTCTTTTTGATTGTATGTCTACAGTTACGTTGGATATAATTCGTTTCTTTGGTGCCTCTAGGCCCAGAATAATATTTCTTTACCCTGAAGCCTAAGTGCGACAATATTGGACATGAGTCTTGTAAGTCACGAAACTAATCTCAAAGCTCTTCTGACAGTTGTGGCAAAAGTCGATTTCATCTGATGGATTTTATTGATAATGTGTAAATAGAGAGTCTTCTTGCAATAGATTGGTAAGACATAGTGACTGAGCGCAAACCATATAATTTCAGAAAAAAAAAATCTTAATATTTTTAATTACCTAACTTTTTAATGCAGATCGAATTTCCTTGAAACTTAAACCTAAGAGTTAATCATTAATCGCAGGTTAATTTCCTTCTAATGATATCAAAAAGCAAAGAAAAATACATCGAGCAAAAAGTCAAGTTTAAATATAAGCAAGAACAAAAGAAATCACTTATTTGTGAAATTAAAAAGCCCCAGTGTAATTAATTAGAAGCTTTAAGAACACAAGGTGTTTAATTAGATCCCATTAACAGTTAGTAATTGCTGCAAAATAAAAATGTTCTCGTATGGCATAAAACATTTTTAACTCAAATCTGAAATGGCGTAAAATAGCGAAAGTCGGTGTAAAATGTCATCCGCGGGGAAAATGGATATTAATTATGAAAGATAACGGCCAAAGCGGGAAAAAATGAACACGTTTCCGAAACTGAAAAAAAGATTGTGGAAATGAAGACCGTATATCATATTTTGATAATACTAACGACGTGACCACTGCTTTTGTTTTCAAGTTAAAAAATAAGCATGAAAACGTCACGGACACAACCCAATAATCTCACTTTTTCTCTGTTTGAGGCGTGTATTGATTGACTCATTTCAAACAATGATTGATAGATTATTAAGTCATATGGCATCTCTACATTTTTTCAACCAAATCAAAATATGTGCAACGCATACTACAAAGTAAACGTTTGTCAAAGCTTAACCATAAAGTGTGGACAAAACATTGTTGGGTTACATCATATTAGCTCTAAGAAACATGATGCCATCCAGTAGTGATAATCTCCTTGAGATCTATTTTAAACGTAATTAATATTGAAAAAGTATCATTGTTTATATGAGACAGCAATACAGCATGAAGTATATAAACCGAGGAAGACCGAATCAAGGGCCACTGTTTTTTTTTTTTGGCATTCTTAAAGTAGGTACCTACTCTGTTGATTTACTTTAAAGAACAAAAGACTAATGATGATGCCATATGCTGCTTTATAAACTTTCGGACGTTACTACTGTAAAACGGATGAGGGAAGTTTTCCACATGAATGCACCTGTACATTTTGCAATTTTGCTAGCTTTCTTAGCATTATCGAAAGGCCTGTAGCCGGTGATTACTAGAATTGGTCTCATTGCTCTTATACTCCGGTTAAGACTCCTACCTATTAATACCTTTTGACAAACTCAAAGTCGGGTTTCGAGGACGCCCGTTTTATTCGTATATGAAGGATACAGAGACTCTATAGAATCATTTTAATGAGATATGAGAGTTGCCTTTCAAACGTTGCGATATGGACATTGCGACTACGGGAATACGGTACACGGTAGATGTTAGATTTACTTGTTTTTAATTCATTCCCCATTCTACTTAGGTCGAAAATGCATCATAAAGAAGGAAATCTAGCAGCATTTCAAGCAACGCTTCATATGCTGCATTTATATATTCTGAAAATGATAAATGATGCACTCATTTAAGTTCAAAGCGGTACAACGAATGCGGGAAAACATATTTAAAAAATATGATAATCGCTACATAATAATAACAAAAACATGAAATTTACGACATAGAAAAGCATGGAAAAGC
>MU183682.1:66044-100188 GCA_016904865.1 Pissodes strobi | reverse complement strand
ATTCGAATAATAATCGTGCAAAAATCCGCAGAGCTCTAATTCCTAGGAACTCCAAAACTAGGTCTTGCTTGATTCACGATCAACGCAAGAGTCAATCAAAGACGTTGAAAGTATTTTTGAAGAGACCTTAATGCAAGTGTATTCCCGAAAGTGGGAACTAGAAGGTATGAGCCTGAGACTATAGAGTCCCCTCTGGATACCATTGACGACAATACTCAGAAGCTAAATAGAACTACTCAGGATAACAGAAGATGACTTTTCACTTGTTTTCAAAGCTAAATTGAGAGGTGACGAATTACTGCATAAAATTCCCTTTTTAGGACCAAATTATAGACATTAAAGGCATTCCGATTTTCATTAATCATTTATCCATAAATAAAAACTTGTTCATATAATCTGTAGTATCTTATTAATTTAAATAACTTGCCTATACTTTATGTCAATTTCCTTCACAAATAATAAAATTATTCCCTGTAATTTTGAAACGAGTGAAAAAGTTACACATGAAGGGATTGTGGGAATAACAAATACTAATTTGTCAATATACATTTATTGATTATCAAATCAATCAAAAACGAATAAGTATCACAAAAATAATTTCAATAATTCGAAAAACGCACGTTTGAAAACTAAATCTTATATATGCATACACAGGCATTTAATGTTTGAATAAATACCTCTGGCACATATAATTAACCAAGTTAAGTTTGGCTTAATCTGTTATCACAAAATCCTTTAATAAATATTTCTAAAACACTAGATAATAACTCACTATTACTAAACAAAACAACTCATTCTAAATCTAAAGCAAATTTTTCAAAAATATAGTATTAATATGCAAATATTTCAAGGCATCATAATTAATTAATAACATATTTATCACTACTAATAAAATTTATAATAGATACATCTAATCATTATGTATTAACCTTTGCGAATAAAAAAGTAGCTAAAAAGCTAAACTCTCTGTATTTGAATATTATATAAAGATGAAAAATATGCCTTCTAAAATTATTTCATTTTATGAGCTAGTAACTATGCCCTAGGACCTATTGTTTTTTTTTTTCAAAGAATTCAGGAGCAATTTAGAAAAGGTAATTCTATTTTGAAAGTAGTTCTACCTAAAAACCAACTATTTCTATGTATGAGTTTTGTAGCATTTAACCCTCTTCGAGCCTTATTGAGTTTTAAAATACTACAAATTATTCAGTTGCCCATACCTATCCTCAGATAATACAAAAGTTTCAGCCTAAATGCTACATTCTTATTCACATAGCCCAATACCTACGCATTGTTGCCAAGTTTACCGTTTTTCAGAAATTAAAAGGAAATTAATTTGTTAATGGAACATTATTTGCCCTAAAGTTAACAGTTTTTGAAAAAATGGTGGTCACATTTCCATATTTTACTATAAACAATACAGAAGAAACTAGTGTGGTCCCAGTGGTCTTGTGGAAAAGTGGGGAGTTTCCTCTATACTGAGTAAAATATTTAAAGCCCTATCACAATCTGTTTCATTTTTGGGCCGGCCAGAGTGTGCCGCACTTTTTACTTTTCCAGCTTCACGATTTTTTTTTTAAACTTTACTTACAGTAGATCTAGTTAATGAATGTTCTGTTGTGTCACTAGAATATTACAAGCATCTTGTTGTGTTCGCATTTTGTCCCCTTAACCCAGAATCATTAAAATTTCCATTCTTTTCTGTCAAATAATCCATTTTTACAGTAAACAAAATGGACAATATCAGACGCTTTCGTGCCTTTTTTATGGCAGTGGCACACACACCTGCAGATGTTTCAAATATGCTATGTGAACACCAGTTTAGGAAAAACTACTCTCAACAAAAAGAATAAAAAATTTTAAGCAGAATTCAAAAATCTAATAAAATACAGGCTGCTCCATTAAAAAAAACTCTGTCGATTTCAGAAAATCGATCGATCGTATCTTCGTACTAAGTGTACACAATTTCATGAAAATCGGATAAATGGTTTGCGAGATATTTCGCGCGTTCCATATTTTAGTAACACACTGTATATTATTAAAGATATATATTCTGACTCCTAAAAAGAAACCTGAAAATAATATTCTTTAGTTAGAGATAAAATAAGTCAATATGCGAAGTATAACGTTTTACGATCTTAATATGAAATCCTCAGACTCCCTGCATACAATAAAGAGAATTATGATTTTATTTATTAAGTTAAATACCTGTAATATTTAGGAAACTATCAGAGTTCTCATACCTTCATATATAATAAGCTCCAACAAAGTTTATTTTAATATTTTGCAAGGTAAAATTAATACCTAATGATTAAAGTAGTATTTTTACTCAAATATGTACAGGCACAAACATTGTCCCCTACTACAATAGTCTCACCCTACTTCAAAAACATCAGTTATTTAACAAATACATTTTTAACATGAAAATAATCACCTAAATTAGTAAGTTTAGTTATATTCTCTTATGTTTATCATACCGTCAAATGGTGTTGACTTTGCCACTTACTTTTAGGTTAGTATTATTTAATTGGTGGTATATTTCCAGACAATACTCCAAGCATCAATAGATTGGGTTAGTTTGGGTTAGGTACGCTAGAATTTAGCGTTGAAGATATATCCCTTAAATTTGATACCGAGTGACAACGCAATTATTTTACAAAGCGCTATTCAATTGTTATTCATAGGAGAAATTTGAAATTTGGCTTGAAGATACATATAATTTAAGTCATTAAAAACAATCGAATATCACTTCCCAATTTTATGGAAGAAAACCTAAGGCAAGAGCTTTAAA
Source organism: Pissodes strobi (assembly GCA_016904865.1). Classification (NCBI taxonomy): domain Eukaryota; kingdom Metazoa; phylum Arthropoda; class Insecta; order Coleoptera; family Curculionidae; genus Pissodes; species Pissodes strobi. The sequence goes on along the minus strand of MU183682.1, from coordinate 97,397 downwards.
TATGACCCTGTATATTTTTACATATGTGCGTACAGCAGTTAATGATTGATTTTCTCGGCCATCTTACCGAGGTTCGAAAGAAGGCTTATATGCTTGTAGCTACTCGCCTTTTAGGGCTTTCGCTGCCTTTTTTATGAGTATGACCTTGGCCATCTTCCAAGCGCTTGGGTTATTTTGGCTTCATTTTATTTTGTGAGATCATCTTTAATCTCTGTCATAAGCAAGTCTTATTTAGTTGCTTGTATTCATTCGATTGTCTCCTTCCTTGGTTGATTAGCTATCGTCTCTGATTCATTAGATGTCTTGTTTCGTTATTTTATTTTCTCTTTCTCTTCCTGCTTTTACTATGTGATTCGCTAGATTGTTTGTGATTATATTGATATTTCTTTCTACTTCTTCTTTTTGAATGTTACTTTCCTGTAAAATTGTTCTAAATTCTTCTGCCTTTTCTGTTATTTTGTGGCCATCTATTTTCATTCAATTTTAAAAAATCCATTTCCTCGTTAGTTTTTCGTTAATTGTAATTATTGCCCTTAACAAGCGATGGTCATCACTTGTGTTGAACTGATTTATGGCTGTAACATCTTCAAACATTAGTCTTTCTGAGGAAATAAAGTAGTCCATCTCCTACTTGATTTATTTTTAAAGAAAGTGTTTAGAGTGTATAGATTATTTTGGTGCAGGTATTGTACTAGCCGTTCTCCTCTATCGTTCCTGGATCCATAGCCAAAATTTCCTATCTTTGTTTTAAGTTCGTCAGTTTTCATTCCTATATTCGCATTAAAGTCGCCCATAATTACGGTTGACTTCAATTTATTTTCTTCTATGGCTATTGTAATTTATTCCAAAAATATCTCATAATCTTCTTCATCATAGTTCAGCATAAGCATGAATTATATTCATTTTCAGCTTATTCGTTTTGATAACAATACAGGCTACTCTATGCGATATGTCGCTATGTATGTTATCAGTTTTCCTTTTATTAGAAATCCCACGCCCCCGTGAGTTACGTCTTCTTTCCCTTTGTAGTATAGTCTGTTGCCTGAGTTCAAGTCCATACATTGTTCCCCTCTTCGTTTGACTTCGGAGAGTCCCAAAATATCCCATTTTAACTTCCTCGACTCTTCCTCCAGTTCATACACTTTTTCGTATCTTGCCATTTGTCTTATGTTGTAGATTCCTAGGCAGATTTCATTTGGTTGCATGTCGAATATTTGCCTTCCCCAGAATCCAAGAGGCTGACCGAATTTCTGGCGTGGGACTCTGGACATTCCGTCCTACCCACCTGGGGTACTATACCTGTACGTTTTATTATCGGCATCCTTTTTTCACCTGAGAGGTTTTGGCAATTAAAACACCACGCATGCCATGCGGATTGGTGAGTTTGGTATCAGCCGCCCATTCTGGGTCAGACGCTGTTTGTAGTGGCCCACTCTGGTCAGTCGCTACCTGGTTGCTAGTTTTGGTCTGCACTGGGTATTTGATTTCCCCAGTACCACCTATATCTAGGAGGAATTCCCAAAATTTAGTGACCGAAAGGGAAAATGGCGTCTATGAAGTTTGAGAAAAATGCTGAATTTAAATGTTTGGCTTTGTTCCTCAGAACTACGGGAGGCACATGGACTTTCTGAGGTGCTATATTATTTTGAGGTTAGTTAGAATTGTTAGGTTTAGCATTAAATTGGATTGTTGGAATTATTAGGTTTGGTCGTGTACGAAGCGGCCTTGAAGGGCTCCGAGCCCTTTTTTACGGCCGATTTGACCACGCTAGGTTTTATGGTTAAGGTGTTCAAATTGGGAGTGGTTGAGTTGGATGTGGATTGCCTTTTGGCAGAAGGAAGATCTGGAAATTCATAACTTATAGAGGATTTAGTTTGGCTCGAATTTCCTCTCTTATGCCAAGCATACACATTTGGACAAGTTTGGCAAACCTCGGCCCACACAAATGTGTGTGAGGTCTATTTGTCGGGGTTGGCCGGGGCTTGGCAAAGTTTGCCGGTGTTCGCTTCGTTGTCGGTAAATCGCGACAAATCAAAGGGATTCGAGCAAGTCTTTGGTGCCGTCCACAAACATTTTGGTGATTCGTCCATTGTGTGGTTACCATAATTGTACACAAATGATTCGCCAAATATTTCGGCAAATATATTGGCCAATGTGTATGTCCGGCTTTACGAGATTTAACTGTCCTGAATTTCTTTTCATCCGAGTCTTCCGACTCGGATGATGACTTAAAGATCTACATTTGTGGTGAATTGTTGGTGTTTGTGATATTAGATGATGGATTGGAGCTCTCATACCTGTGCAGCTTCTCGCTGAGCTGCCGATTTTGTGTAATCAGAGTTTGGACCTCCGCTCTCAAACTGGTTACGGCGTACGCCGCGTTCTCCATATCTTTAAATCTTTTTTCCAGTTCACCTCCAGCCTTTGAATAGTGTTCGCTGGCCAAGATTCTCCGCGTCTCCGATGCCTCCAGGTCCTTCTTGAAATCTGAGCATTGTCAGATTACTTCCTCGTAGTCGGAGAGGGTAATTGGCCGCCCAGGTGGCGATCATTCCTCTTCTTTCATCGCTAGACGTACTCAAAGAGTAATACGAAACCGTTTATAATATATTCACAAAGTGAATCGATATAAAGAAGCGCAAATGACGTAATTTTGGTTAATTTGGTACAAAAATCAGAAATTATTAAATGCTCTACTATGTGAAGCATATACTCTATGCTGAGAAACACTATTTTAGTGAAGAATAATATACACAATACACAGCCAAATTGCCTAAGGTTATCGCATTTCTGAATGATTATAAACCAAATAAATCAGAAGTCTTCAATATGAGCAAATCGACAAATTCATTAGGGAAGCAGACAATCAATGATACCCACCTAAAAAATTTTAAAGGTAATCACGATTCTACGAAACTTGTTTTTACTTTTAGGTAGCAACACTTATTGGGTTAGTCGGTGCCTGTATGCGGGAAGAACTAGCAAAATTTTCAATTGATTATATAAACGACACAGAAGACATGTTGCTGGTGAAAATATCGAATTCCAAAATACACATTGAAATAATATTTATTGTAATAGGGCAAGAAAATTTGGCATTGTATAGGCAATATTTATCTTTAAGGTTCTTGCTTACTCCACACAACAGATTATTTGAAGATTACAAAAAAGGAAAATGTTCAATTCAGTCTATTTGGAAATCTAGGACTAAGAAATGCATAAAGCTCCCAATCCTAAAAATCATGCAGGTCATTACCTTCTCGAACTTCGGGGGCGTTATTTGCTAATAATGGTGGAAATATTGCAAATCTAAAGAGACACGGTTGCTGCAAGTCTACTGTCGCTGAAGGATATTACAATCAAAAATTAAAATGGCCAAAACCATTCAAAAATCATTACATGAAAACAGTAATCATGAATCGACTAACTTACCTTCATGTTCTGACTTGGAAAACAGGCATTTAAACATATGAAATATTTTAAACAAAATGAATCCCTTTAATAATACACAGCCTTTAATACACAGACCATTTAATATTGGCCACTGTTCTAATTTCAACATAAATATGAACATGAACAAAAGTTAAATAATTGATTTATTATTGCACAAGGTTGCCGAAAAAATAATGTACGCAACACGCAACGTGTTCGGAAACTGTTTTTTTGGACTCGCAAACTTTTTCTTGTCTACTCGTGCACAAAAGCAGTATTCTCCGGACTTGCTATGTAAATTACTATTTCCTACCGTTGACAATGTTAGTATATACTGATGTCAAGGAAAATTAATTCCGAAACTAAGTTTGAAAATATTATGTTAGTATATTGCTACAATGGTTTTTTAAATCGTAACTTTTTTCTTTAGTATTTTATATACAGAATGTATCAAAAAACATCATAATTTTTTGGCAAAATATAAATCGAAAGCCTAATATACACCTACGTCCCAAGCGGCTTTGTTTATTAGAAACAGGGGTCAATAATTGAAAAAAAAAAACGATTTTTCTTTCTCCAATATACATAGAGTTAGAACATTAGGAGTCAGCGGCGAAGCGGGGGTATTCCCCGCAAAAAGAGGTGTTACTCGTACTTAGGTCCCAATTGCTAGTGGGACTCAAAATAATAAACACAGAATCATAAAACAACACAAAAATAAATGTATTCATTAAAACATACCTTTACACCCCTGGTATAAAAAAATCAAAATCAAGGGGTTGTTTGATAATCCATGACCTTATTTAGGTATTTTAAAATTTACTGAAAAATGTGATTTTTCTGATTCACTCTCAACATTACTTCTAGTTTTAAAGTTATCTGTTACAATAATATGTGTCACAAAATTAAAGTTAATTAAAAATTACATGCATTCTACTAAAGGCCAACTTAGCTATGCTTTCAATTAAACTCAAATAACTTGTTTGCGTTTATCATTCTATCTTAGTAGGATAGTGCATAGATTTTTATTTAAGTTCATGCATGTAGTAAATAAGGATTTACCATTTATAAATTAAAAAATCAAACTCATTTTTTATTTAATTGTGTTTATTTTTACTAATTAAAGTGAACAAAAATTTTATTTGAAAAAAACGGCGAATCCAATTAACGCAAATAAGGGTTAGTTCTAGATATTTTTTTTAACTTTTGCAATGATCCGATGTCCCTTGAACTCTCGCCCCGTGCAACACATTCGAGTGTTTATTTGGACTACTTTTTTTGCTGCGAGTAGATATAGCAGTCAGTATTCGTTTGGTTCAAGCAAATCATAATTTTTTGTTCGTTGACGTCGAAAAGCTTCCCAGGTAAAAAATCAATAACAATATCATAGAAAAAAACATAATATGCCACTGTTTTTATTCTGTTTGGTAACTCTTGAAACATTACTCATTAAATCTACAATAAAGTTGTGTTTTAGCTTTTTTTCGGTACGAAAACCGATTTTCGAGAAAAATTAAAAACATATTGTCCGACTCTGACCCGAATTTGCGTATAATATTTTAAAATCCTTCCGATATCTATCTTATAAACAAAACCTTTTGGGACTTACGCGTAGATATATGAAGCATAGAATTACTTTTTGTCAGGGAATTCTGCATAAAAATATAAATTATTTCTTGAAACACGCTGTATCTTTGTAAAACGCCAAGCTAATACCTGTTACCAACATTTAAATAGTTACAAATTGTGTTTATTGTAATTTTTATATGGTGTAACAGTCACCAAATGCGAGGAAAATTGAACAATTTTTATGAGTTAAAAAAATACTACAATACATTGTTTTGTCTCCTCGAAAATTTTAGAGAATGCTCAGAAAACATGAAAAATTCCCAGGTGTTCAAGTAAAAAATAGGTATATATGTTTCACAAAAACAAAGACAAACAACGAAATAAGGGCAAAGTAACTCCATTTGATGATATATCCTTCATTAATTTGCACAGCTACACGTTTTAAAGTGTACTGAGTTTATAGTTTATTTGTTAATGCAGACCACACAATATATATAAACCGTTCTGAAAAGTAATGCACATTATGAGCTGGAGTATGTTTTACATATCAGATGTTAAAAAATAGGGAATTCATGCAATCCTAGTTCTAAAACAATCAAGCCATTTAGCAAAAGAAAGGTAAATGGTTCTAAAACAAGGCAAAACATATTTAAACTTTTCTAAAATATCATTTTGGTACATTTAATATCTTCGAACATTAAACTCTTTTACTTTTTTTAATATTTCCTAATTTATAGTTACCAAATCCTGTTAGAGTCGGATGTAATGTATTGTACTCCAGGTCAGTACAATTGAAATATTTTACCTCGAATATTATCCTAGATACATCAAAATTACAAAGTAAAAAATACTGGGACATTTTACGAATAATATTGATATAGAACAGTAAAAACAAGAATTATTTTTGAGTAATAAAGTTTGTTAAGAACTTTCAATGATCTATATTATGTACAATGGTAGATTAATTTCTACCAGAATAATGTACACAAACTCCTATATATGTACTACAATAAATGAACAAAACATAAAACATAAAAACAATATAGGTTTTACGTTCAAAACTACAATAAAAATAATTTAACAGAACATTGCTTAAAACTAAAAACAACTAAACTGACGAGTTTTAAAACATAATTATTAGAGATCTTCGTCAAGCACGTGTAATTTTAAAATAGCCAACGCCAACACCATGCGCACTATATAAAACCGACGCAGCTATTACACTTTTCAAGTGATGTAATCTTTCTGGACAAATTGAAATGCAGAATTCACGTGTCTGCCTGCCAGAGGTTAAAAAGGCAAGTTTTATACTCTATAATTGATACATTTAAGTGCTCTAGTGCGTGGAACTTAAGCAATTGAAGATGACTATTTAAATCGCAAGTTAGAAAGCCTGACGAGAGAATTTGGAGGCAGTTTAAAACTTCAATTCGATGGTACACCCAGTGAAGAATAATGTGATCTCAAATATATATAAAATTTTCAGTATAAAGATGTTTCAAATCTGCTAAATTTACTTATCTACTATAGTGTCATGGTAACAATACATCTAATACGAGTGATCTTCAAAGTAAAAACAAATTATGCTTGATAAAAATATCATTGTTTAGAAAAAATCAAATTCAGAAATACTTTCTTATTTTGGTTCAAAAAGAGGTTGTTATCTGTTTTCTCTCTTTTTTTTTGGTGTTTTGACAAGGGGGCGCTTTAAGGTGTAAGCATGTTTCTTATAGCACTTCAGGTTTAAAAAACAAAATTCGTTTGTTTTCTATATATCGCATTTCATTTATGTATTAGATATTAAAAATAGTACCAAGCTGAAATAACTGAATTTTAAAACACAAACACTATAAAACTTTACAAAAGAACGGCATTATAGGTCGTTTCTCTGGATGAATCTTGATTGTTAAGAAAATACAAGAACGATTAAACCTCCAAATGATATAGAACGAGAAGTCAACGTTGTCTATAACGTTCTCGCAGTATGAGAGGTTTTTATTATAACACTATAACTTTACTCACAGATAAAATTTCGCATATGTGATATTATGATCTGATAAATATTAGTACTAGATTTACACTAAATATATTCAAGGTAACATGACTAGAAGAGTTATATAAGTAACTGGGTGTTGGAGGCCTGCCTCTCCCTACACCTGATGTCCACTTATGGCGTTGATTGGCTGTAAACAAAACTTAACATTAGTGTGCCCTGATTTTATTACATTCTATTAGCTTCTAGCATGACCGCTATATTTATATCTCCATTTGCACCGTAGTTAACCACTCTGTACTACAAAAAAGAAGAGAGATAAGTATCAGATAGTGGCTAGATCCAATTTTTATGGTGCTAAAAATTATAAATTAATTAATAATCAATGATAAGAAATGGAGGCTAACCTAGTGGTGAAAGTCCTACGAGGCGTCCCCATATATTATTATTCATATTCCCCAAAAAAACTTAAGGTCGACAGTAACTCACTTAGAGGTATACATATTCTAATACGCAAAATTAACTTGTGCAAGCTGAAGATTTCAAAAATCTTCAACTTTTAGTTCCTTTCAAAATTCCTATTCTCTGAAAGTCTACATATTACTATTAGAGTTTATAATGTTGTCACGTTTATAATATTATCACGGCTAGCGACCACCTGTATGTTTTTGTGCTACCCTATACAACTAAGCCTGTCGTGTATGGGCTCTTTCCGTATGAGTCATCGCCGAGAAGGTTCCCGATAGTGTGGCCGGGTCGAGAATAATATAGAAGCCGGCGGACGCCTCCGAATTAGTCCCGAGACAAATTCTACTGGATATAAATGGCGCACAGAACACGTGTAGTTTTTAGTTAATTTATTAAAGATCTATTAGTTGTAAATTTATAAGAGTAATTTAGAGTGTTTAATTGTATACAGTGATAAAGAATAAAGAGAGTATTATTTTAAAATAGTAAAAGTTGTGCTTTTGTCAGAACCCACAGGAAAAACGTAACATTTGGTGACAGAAGTAGGATTGTGAAGGGTCAAGACTTGTGAAGTGTTCTTCAAGAAAAGAAGAGGGTACAAGTACGTCAACGAGACCATTTTGATTGGTGGATTCTGTGAACGTTTTATAACATTCTATTTTGAAATAAGCAGTGTCCAACATTCTATGGTCAATATAAGGCAACAAACGGCAAAAATGGAGTAAATAAATAAATTGTTAGCCGATTTCATGGAAAACCTAAATGCTGAAAGGCGAGCAGATCAGGAAGAGGATGAACGTAAATGGCAAGCAGAACAGGATCGGCTTAAGAACATTTTTCAAGATCAAGAAGATAAAAGGCAAGCTGAACAGGACAGGCTTCAGAAAATTTTACAAGACCAAGAAGATAAAAGGCCAATAGAAAAATTTTCAAAATCAAGAAGATAAAAGGCAAGCGGATCGAGAAGAGGATGAACGTAAAAGGCAAATAGAACAGGACCAACTTCAGAAAATTTTACAAGACCAAGAAGATAAAAGGCAAATAGAACAGGAATCGGCTTCAGAAATAGATGCACGGACAAAAAGAGAAATTTGAAAAAGTAGACAATATACAAAAAGGAGTTGCAAATATACAAAAATAAGTTGGAAATGTACAAAAAGAAGTTGGAAATGTGCAAAATGAAGTAGAAAACGTACATGCAGAGATGAGGAATCTACACGCAGAAGTTAGCAGACTAAAAAATGAAGGACTCACCGAGAGGGTATTTACTACAGGACAGAATATTAAACCGCCAACGTATGACAGTCAAACATCCTGGACAATGTACAGAAGACAATTTGAAGCCGCTGCTGTTGCCAACGTTTGGAATAACGAAGAAATGGCTACATCAATACTAGTAGCGCTTCGTGGATCTACCCTGGAACTACTACAGACCATTCCCATCAGTCAACAGGGGAAATATGACATACTTGTAACTGCCCTGGAGAGACGATTTGGAGACCAGCCTAGAAGACATCTTCTAGCAAGGCACAACTAAAGTCGCGACATCAAAAGCCTGCATGAGTTTGACGCAGACGTTAAACGTCTCATTCAACAGAAGAATTTCTAGAGGAAGTTGCTGCCCAATATTTCGTGGATGGTATCAGAGATCCAGAAAGTCAGAAAATGCTACGTCTACCCAAATTTGATAACAGTAATGAAGCTTTGGGTAGGGCCCTAGAAATCGAGGCGGCCTGTAACCTCTCTAGCCAACAATCAGGACACAGGGGATTCCAGAAGCCACTAGCAGATAGGCCACGTAACCGAAATGTTTCAATTCTGTGGCAGGACTGGGCATTTCAAGAGAGACTGCTGAGTACAACTACGGTCTACATCTCCATCCAAAGACGCTAGGAGCTCAAAGTCAAGTCAGGAGGAGTTACAACAGGATACCTTTAAAGTTAAGCACGAGGCAAGAAGATTGCATAATAATACAGATGCTTTATCCACAAGATCATGCGAGGATAAGTATAAACATTGCGATAGAATAGATCAACGAGCAGGAAACGCTCCCATTAGGCAAATCAAGTTTAAGGTTGATCAGCAACGGACCAGAGAGCACCAAAAAAAAAAAGATCAGCTTGAGGATAGTGAAATAGCACTACTCCTAAAAGCTAAGGAAGAACGTCAACCAAGACCAAGCTGGAGAGATATTTCAACTAAGGGATTTACTTTTAAAGCTCTGTGGGCTCAGTGGGACTCCTGGTAGTAAAAAATGGACTTCTTAAACAAGCCTTAGAAAGCGCCAATAGAAAAGTAGTAAAGACGCAGGTAGTGGTACCAAGGAAGATATAGGAAATCCTGGAAGTTCATAATGGAAAGCCTGGTGCTCATCTCGGAGTGAACAAAACGATTGACAAGATCCGCCACAGATTTTACTGGGTAACTATTGCCAAGATGTGAAATCGTGGTGTCGGCAGTGTTCAACCTGTGCCGCCAGTCAAGGACCCAAAACAAGATCTAGGGAAAATGAAACAATATAATGTGGGCCACCGTTTGAATGCATCGCCATTGACGTAGCTGCACCTTTTCCAGAAAAAAAAAAGGGTAACAAGAACATTTTAGTGGCAACTGACTAATTCAGTAAATGGCCTGAAGTATTTGCGATCCCAAATCAAGAAGCTGTTACCATAGCAGAGGTCCTCGTGAATAACCTATTCAGCAGATTTGGTATTCCGTTAAAGCTGCACTCAGACCAAGGACGCAACTTCGAATCCAAGGTTTTCCAGAAAGTCTGTGATTTACTCAACATCCATAAAACACGGACTACAGCCTTACATCCACAGTCAGACAGTATGGTTGAAAGGTTTAGCAAGGCCATTGAAGAATTGTCGAACGTCGTAGATGACCATCAGAAAGATTGGGAGCAGCACATTCCACTTTTGATGACCTATAGATCAGCAGTCCATGACACGACAAGACTAACACCAGCCATGATTTTATTTGGAAGAAAACTCCGTTTACCCTGTGACCTATTATTGAGAACGCCAGACAACCGGAATACAGAAATTCAAGACTACGCAGACTCCCTTAAGGAAAAGTTACTATACATCCATGAATTAGTCAGAGAAAACACGGAGAAAGCCAGTGACCGAAGGAAGACAGATCTATGGGATTTTAGACGAACGATAAAGTCTGGTTATATAATCCACAAAGGAAGAAAAGAAGATCCCCCGGCTGCAGTCATCAAAATAATTAATGGCGTGGTGTATAGAATTCAACGTAGCCCCAGAAGCAAACTGATAGTTGTCTACCTCGACAGGCTCACCTGATCGGGACGATCAAATTCAAGAGGCAGGCAATTTCACGGCTAGCGACCATCTGTATGTTTTTTCGTATGAGTCATCCCGACCGAGAAGGTTCCCGATATAGTGCGGCCGGGTCGAGAATAATACAGAAGCTGGGGGACGCTTCCGGATTAGTCCCGAGACATATTCTACTGGATACAAATAGCGCACAGAGCGCGTATAGTTTTTAGTTGATGATTGATTGTGGAATTGTAAAGATCTATTAGTTGTAAAGCTATAAGAGCAGTTTAGAGTGTTTAATTGTACACAGTGATAAAGAAAAGAGTATTATTTTAAAATAGTAAAAGTTGTGCTTTTGTCAGAACCCACAGGAAAATCGTAACAATACTTATTTAGACAATAACCTAAGAAAATTTCAAAAAGTACTCACACGAATAACTATAAAATATAGAAGAACAGTTAAATGGGAAACGTTTTAGTTAATTCTATTAGATTTTTGAGATATTTTTTAAAAATTTAAATGTTACAACAGTAATAACATATCAATTTTCTGGGACCATCATCAATTTGTTTTTCTTACGGCCGCCACGTTAAATTTTACTTGTTTTAGAAAGATATTTTTTAAACTTTTCAACAATGATCCACATCATTAATAACCTGCATACCTATAAAATATAGAAGAACAGTTAAATGGGAAACGTTTTAGTCAATTCTACTAGATTTTTGAGATATTTTAAAAAAATTACATTCAACAGTAATAACATGTCGATTTTCTGGAACCATCATCAATTTGTTTTTTTACGGTCACGTTGAATTTTTAACAATGATCCACATCATCAATAACTCCTTTAAACATGCAGTTTTTCGACGGACTTAAAGTTGGCCTTTGTTAGGTCGTTACACAAGAAGATTGACACATACACTAGGCTTGAGAACTATATATCGATGTGTGATTTCAACTTTTTCAAAGATATTTGAAGTATCAATGTGCAGTACGTTGTTAAGCTTTTTCTATGCCGAAAAGTTGTTAGTAATTCTAAGCATGGTTACCTTAGAGGAAATCGGTAGAGACTGCGATTTATGAGTTTGTCGAGCGAGTCTTGGTGAAGTGGGAGGTTAGCAATCTGTCCATGGGTGTATTCCTGGATCTGTCCAACGCATTCGATAGTCTGGGCCACGGCATTTTGGTGGAAAAGCCGGAGAGGTATGGTGTCCGGTATCCGGCACTGAGATGGATAGTCTTACCTGATCGGTCGAAGGCAGAAGATGATGGAGGACAGAGACATTTTTATGTAGAGGGTTTCCTACAGTTGGGCATTCCACAGGGAACCGTTATGGGACCTCTGCTCTTTGCCTTTTATGTCAACAATTTGGCATCTGAAATCATTCAACCTGGCTCTCACCTGGTGAATTTTGCTGATGACACGAATATCCTTATTCTCGGATCGACCCTGTGTGACTTGCTTAGTGTATGTATTGATCGCTTGGAAAAGGTCCAGGTGTGATTTGTGAAAAACAAACTATTCCTAAACGCAATTATGATTTGTGTGTTCCAGAGAAGGTCCGTCGTGGTTTTCAGAGAAGAACATTTTTGAGAATTTATATAGACCAGCACCTGGACTGGGTGGAACAAATTTATCATGTTTGCCTCAGTTTCTTACTCCTTAAGGGTAATGTCGAAATATTTAGATTCTGGCAGTCTAAGAGCGGTTTATTTTATAAACATTCAATCGGTGCTTCGATTTGAGGTTACTTTCTGGGAAGGAAGCACAGATGCTAATCACGTTTTTGTCTCACAAAAAAAGTTTGGAAGCGAAGAAGTCATGCAGAGGTAAATTTAAATCACAAAAAATATTAACATCGCCAGGGTTATATGTATATGAGTGCCTGGTCGTCTTCAAAAATAGAAACCGGTTTTCCAAATTAGAGATCCAGCGTCAATGTAACACCAGAAATGCTGGCATAAGCCTGAACATCCCAGTTCACACACTCAGTGCTATACTGAGAGGAGTCCGACATACGCGTGTGTAAGTTTCCTATGACTACTACTTAAAGATTGAGATTAGTTTCAACTGTTTTAAAATGTCTCATAGACTAATACAATAAATGGGTTTCTAAAACACACTTTTTAGCTGTATGTAGCGCATTGGCTAATAAATATTTTTTTGTATAATGTACAAAGTATGTAATAGTAATTGATGTTAGTAGGTTTGTCTTAAAACAGTTTTTTATATTTACCCAGGCCACATCATTCAATGGTGTATGAAAAATATGTGTGCCTTTATAATTACAATTTTTTTTATTAAAATAATTTTGGCTTTGACTCTGACTTTGGCCACACTATGACAAGTTACAAAAAAAATTTTTTCCTAAAACAAAAATATATGTTTATTGAATAAACATGGCAATAACTGAATAATTTTTTTGCACAAACAAATTTTCTCTATCAATGAAAACTAGTATGAATACTAAAAACATGAAGATCATGAGGCTTCACTCGCTTACATAAGAAAAAACTAATATCATAACACAATTTTATTTTTATTATAATAAATTAAAAAGAACTTTAAACAACAAAATGAATAACGTAAAAAAACTGATAACAAAATAACAATTCAAAATGCTTAGAAATCAAAGTAATAATTAATATTATCATTATAGTAGTAAGAACGATTTAATATGTATATGCTAATAATTTATAATACCTTTATTCCTAAGCTTAAAACTTACATTTTTTGTAATTGTTATTTATTATCAGTTTTTTTTTACATTTTGCACTGCTGTTGCTTCTTTTATTCTTAACTAATGTTGTTAATTATTATAGTATTATTAGTTTTATTTTTAAATATATGCGAGCGATGGTTTTTGAGTTTCTTGCTTTTAGTTTTCATCTCGGTATTTAGAAAAGCTGGCTATGCAAAAATGACATACATTTATTAAATAAATAATATTTTGTGTGCTTTATTGTGCGATGTTGCCCAGTTTGTTAAAGGGTTAGGATCCTTTTGTTTTTATAAAATGATATCGTTGAAAGGCTAAAAAAATGCTGCTTCAAACAAGTTGACGATGATTTCAGAAAATCGAAACGTTCTAATTTCGTTTATTGTTGAAAGAGCCATTTTTAGGAGTTTTGTTATGATTAAAATTCGGCAGCATTACCTTTCCTCATCATTTGGTGTTGAAATAATCCAAGTGCCCACGCCGGGTGGCATATTTACACATTCTACTGTACGACCGCGACGGCACCTGGGTGCTGAAATCGGTTAGGATTTGTAGCGCTACAAAAGCTCATTGATTTAGGCACCTACATACATAGCAAAATATTATTAAATAATTTGTCTTCGTGATGCAATCAGTTTGTCGCAAGAGCCCTCGTGGTCGAGAGGTCTAGATGGTTAGATCTCAATTCGGCGGCCCGGGTTCAAATCCCGTTGCTTTTTTTTAAGGTTATGTTTCTAAACAGTTGTTTTCTTGATTTTGGGCATGCCTTGGATTAGTTTTGGTTAGCACTTGGTTAGTTCCTGTTTGTTTAGACCCCGTAGCGGGCGAAGCGAGCGAAGGGCCATGCGAAAAGTGAAATATTATATAACAGCGTATTCCAGGGGCTACAATTAGCCGCGTCTTGCAAAAGGGCTTTTAGCGTTAGGGTTTTGGAAAGATTGCGGAATCTTTTTATTTCACTTCGCTTCGCTCGCTGCGGGGGCGTAACCAACGAAAACCAAAATTAACCCAAGAAATGCCCAAAATCAAGAAAAAGACTTTAAAACATATTTGCATTCTTGACTGAAATCAACAATGCGGCAGCTGGACCGCTTATAACAGCTAACGACTATTCATACAGATCACTGGTTATGTTAGTGTATTTGAGTTTCATTCACGGAAAACGGCTGCAAGATATTGTATCAGTGATTTTAGCGCTTGGAGAGACTTCATGCATTAGGTGCCCAAATCAATGAGCTTTTGCAGCGCTACAAAACCTAACCGATTTCAGCACCCTGGTGCCGTCGTACAGTAGGATGTGTAAATATGCTGCCGGGTGTGAAATAAACGACACACGCCTAACGCATTTATTGTTGAAAAGCAGGTATGCGACGTCGCTTGGCCTGTTTCACCAACTTATGTACCGTATAGTCGATATCTTCGATTTTAAAAAATGGACAGGAATATATATAAAAAAATACGGTTTCTTTAGACACAAACACAAAACCATACCACGAAAAGAAAAACAAGCCTTTTTCAGAGTCACAATTCCACCACTTTAATCCAAACCTGGATGCGTTACTGCTTCACCATTTATCAAGTTATTTGACATTCATACTTTCGTGGATAGCTCGAACGACACGCAGTAAATATACCTGCAAATATGGCATAAGAGCAAGATTCCCTATAGTGGGTACTAAAAAACATTTTAACTGGCAGAATTTTGTGGAAGGTAATTAAGTTTACTTAAAACAAAGTCTATATTCTATTTTTTTCTGTTCGTATATATGTAGATATGTCCCGTATAAACCTTCCAGGCTGCTTTAAAAAACTTTCTATTGTGAATTCATACAAGCTCTACTCTAATACATTATGAATTGTATAATGAACATATGGCAAAGTATTTAATCCATATTTTTCATTTTTTGCAATAATTGATTTGTTGTAACTTTGTTGGAGATTCTTACAAACGAGTTAGTAATTGGAATTCATCTGTTTCCTTAACAATTTCCTATATTCCTTTTGTGGTTGTCATATTTCTCATTCAGTTCGACATAACTTAATGGACCATAATTTCAGGTAAATACCAGAGAAATGCAAATGCAAAAAACAGGTAACGATGTAGAGTTGCGTAATTAATCACCTGACTACTTTCTGATAATTTTCTAGCTATTGTTCAAAAAGGGAATACAAAAGCGAACTCTACCCAAGGAAAACAAAATATGCAAGATATTCCATTAAATAAAATTCCTTAGAGATTTTGCATGAGACACAGGTGAAAAATAATAACTGCCGAAATCAAAGTCTATTTCTGATTTCTACCAAATAGCTTTGGTACAATTTTATCCGAAATATAATATACCTGTATATTTTCAGCATGTATTCCAACATTTTCCTTGTTCGCTAGCCCCCAAGAAAAAATGTTTCGAAACTAAACGTCAACTGAAATGTCAATCTAATTTTTTTTGCTATTTTAAAGATTCTAAAAAGTACCAGTGATTGATTTTCAAATGGAGATAATCACTTCTGAGCAAAAATATAATATCTAAGCCCAATTTTACTTAAAAACAGGTTTAAAATTTCTAACAGTTCTATCTCGAAGCGTCACCAATAATGTTATAAAGTATCATTTTAACGTACAGCGGATGTTACTTTTGACAACCCGATGTCGACTCAAAATTTTCATAACAAATATCAGTGAAATTGAATTTTGAAAAAGTATCATTTTTTGCCTTGTGTATCTTATAACAAATAAAATTAATTTGTAACATCTCAAAAACACATTGAAATAGATAGTGAAAATCATATTCTCGTTTCAACTCACAATCAGGCTATAAACATTAAATACATAAAGAAGCTCTAAGGTTCAAATAATAATGAATGAAAAGATTTTTACGATACTGATAGACTTACACTTACTCTTGTGTTAAGTCTTGAACTAGATGAGAAGTCGTTTTCTTCAATACAAAGATCGGAATCTGAATCTCGACTTTTTAAATTGGATGCTTCCTAAAATATTATTGATCATTAATTTATACAACTATTAAGTAAAACGCACTATATTACGACATACTAATTTAGTGTACTAGCATATATCGAATTTTCGGCAGAACGACTGGAGAGAAAAGAACATCTAGACAAGCTTGAATATACAGAGTGTTCGAAAGTAACGCTGCTTAATTTTAAGTGCTTATTATTCGTCAAAAAAAAAACAAAGATGTCATATAAGCATGGATTCGCAAATGCACCTTTGAAGATGACGTCCAAGAAGTGATCTTTATTTAATTAATAAAATGTTTAAGGAAGAGCGACTTTTGGGCGCTAGGTCACTACTACGATATTAGTTAATACAGATTATGGCCAGTCATGTACCAACTAGGGAGTATGGTCACACTCGACTCACACACATATTTTTGAGTAAGGCAATATTTCGATATTCTAGCACTAGTAAAAAATTCTTCAGTAGACTATTCTACACAAAAAAAAATGCAGGTATTCTTGTTACAATGAATGTTCTAATATCAAATATTTTCCAGAAAAAAATTTCCACTGATGGCAGAATTTCAAAAAATTGACTTACTAAAAAATGTTTGATTAACCCTAGTTCGCACACCTCTGTGCGCATAATTCTCCTTTAAAGCATTTTAGGTGTATCAAATAAAAGTCATTCATGACAGCATTACGAGTGCATTTGCGGACCCATGCTTATATAACATTTTCGTCTTATTTTGAAACTAACAATATGCTGTTGAAGGTAATTAACGTCATTTTCGAATGAGATATACAGAATACAATATAAATAGAGAAATAGTAGAATCAAATTGTAAATGAGTTTAATAGTACCGAAATTATCCACCTTATATGATTAATTGACGAATAAGCTAAAATTTTTCGAATGCAGGTTTGGTTTAATCTTTGTAACCCTCTGATAAATGAGGAAATAACAATTAAGATAGATAAGAATAAGGGGATAATGGTATATTCAGAATGACAATATCAATTATTGGTTCCGATAAGAACTAGACAGGGTTTCTGTTTATATTTTGAATTTTTACAATTTACATAAAAGTTTTTGGATTTTTCCTGAATCGATCGAATCTGTTAAAAAAATAAACAAATACAATCAGAAACTGGTAGAAATGTTGTCAACTTTGTTATTTTAAATGCAACAATCTGTATATTTTTGGATTTCTTAATTCTGCCAAAAATTCTAAGTAGATCTGATATTATATATCATATACCTACCTAAATTAAAGTGTTTTCGAAATATTGACTTTTAAAAATTGACATTTTAGACGCTATGCCAGGCTGTAAAATCTAATCGGTTTAACTTATACCGAAACGGTTTGCACTTTCCTATCTTAAATTCATAATTAGTCGTCTCGCATCGACTTCCGGCTAAACCGGAAGTTGATGTCAAACGATAGAATATGAAAAACTAAGATAGGAAAGTGAAAACCGTTTCGCTACACGTTAAGCCGTTTGGACTCTAGTGGGTGAAATGCAAATTTTCAAAATATAAACAGAAAGCCTGTACTTATACAACAAAAAGCTCTTGCGCTACACCAAGCTTTCGGAAAATATACATTTTCTTCCTCACGGCGCGAATGTGAGATCTCACTAAGAAAATTGATGAAACAAAAATGCATATACCACTTACTGCTACTTGCTTTCTAATTAGATCTTTTCTCAAGAACTATAATTTATGTAGTTATATAGTTACATTATAAGTATAACATGGTACGGTAATTATTTACTATTCTAATTATTCCATGTGCATTCAATATAAAATAGTACTAATTTTTTATATAAATAAACGGCTGCCTAGGTTGCGTTATTATTTCGAAGTGACGATGGCGCAAAGAACCAGGGGAAAATAATTAGAAGCGCCACACGTGAAATAATTGCTCACGTCATTGATGTCTGTGATAGAGAAGCAGAAAATAAATGTTTAGATATCCCCACTGAACATCGAACAGAACGAGCTGCATTTTGCACTGGCGGCGTTTCTATAATTATATTTAAAAAAAATCGAAAAGAACATAGTGACCGCTCAAATCCTTTTACACATTCTATATCTCCTGGCAAGAAAAGAGCGCGATTGTCATATAAAGATAAAATACATTATGGCGATTTTCAAGTAATTCGAGGAACAACAGAAAATTTTAACTTAAATTTAAAAAAGTTACGGCGTGCAAAGCACTATTTGCGCTATAAAGGACAAAACAGATTTCTCGTACCGGTAAAAAACCTTAAATCCGCTTTTACGATCAAGGGGATTTATTTGCCACAAGTGTTCTAATAAACGAAAATGGAGAGACCAAATATTTTTCACTGACGTCTAAAGTATCTTTCAACTGTAGGGCAATACTAACAAAAAGGACGCAATATTGTGTATCTAGACGAAACCTATATAGATAATGATATGGCAGTGAACAAATGTTGGCGAAGCGAAAATCTCACTGTGATATTCATGGAATCGGCTCTAGCAGCCGACTAGTTGTGATGCATGCTGGTTCAGAAGCTGGCTTTGTTCCAGGTGCCGCTTTAGATTTTCGCTCGGGACTAACAACTGAAGACGATCATGGCCTACCAAAACTAACTATTACCATGCCTATGAGGTCCTCCTACCAGAGAGGAACGAATGGGCAAAAGACTCGGACCATCTGAGAACAGAGAATAGTTGGTTCACTTACGGCTCCAAGACCAATGATGGTACAGAAGCCGCTGCATGTGAATAAAAATGCTAAGGTTAAGCTTAAGTGTTCCCCTGGCAATGATTTTTCAGGCTGAAGTTAAAGCCATTGATATGACTGCACAGTGGCTCATCGATAGAAGGTGGAAATGCAAGTGAATCAAAATATTCTCGGAGAGTCAAGCGACTTTAAAAGCTCTTGAATCTAGCAGTTGTTCATCCAAGGCAGTATGGAACTGCCAGGAACCACTCACCAAACTAGGTAGAGAAATAAACTTACACTGATCTAAAAACTTGATATGAAGGCAACGAAAGAGCTGATGCTCTTGCGAAGTAAGGGGCCACAACGGCCTTCATAGGACCAAATACTGGGAATAGCTTGCAATACAGCTACAGAAGCCCTCTCCAGGTGGACACAACAGAAATTTGTAGACAAATGGAGAGAGTTACCAGGCCTATCTCATTCAAAGACGGCAGTGAATCTGCCATCAGGAGTGAGAACTAGACAACTTCTTCACCTTGGCCGACAGCAGGTACATGCTGTGGTTAGCATTTACACTGGCTATTGTCGGCTAAGAAGCCACATGAATAAGATAGGGCTTTCCGAAGAAACGGAGTGCCGCTTGTGCTTGGAGGACTAAGAAACAATGGAGCAGTTTTATGCCACTATCCAGCAATGGAAAGAACCAGACAAACAGTGTTTGGAAATCCTCAAATTACACTTGTAGATTTGAAAACTACACCCCAGAAAGCTATTCGATTTCATGAAAAGGATCGACCCTCTGGCCTAGTGGAAGCCACAGATGTGAGCCACCATAGACCAAGGGTCGCAGTGGAGGGCCCACTCACGTGTACAAAGACAATCATGGTCAGATGAATACGGATAATGTTGAAAAGCAGCTTATAGAGAAGCTTCTTCTACCTAATATCTCCAGAATCAGTAGTAGTATTGGATAATGCCCCGTATCATTCTCCTGTACAAGACAAAGTACAAACTAAAAACTCTACAAAATCTCATATGCTCTCTTAGCTTCAGATGAACAATCTTAAATTTGATTCTACATGGAGAAAATTTCAATTATATGAAATAATCTCAGCCAATAAGCCTACAGAATATATGCAATCTGAACTCGCATGGGCAGCAGTAAAAGATTTTTATAAGAGTATAACACCAGCGAACGTTCAATTAAAATTTTAAACAAACTTATATTAGAAGCATTGACTCAATATCAGCAGGAAATTGGAAATCATACATTTAAACACGTTCGTTGTATTGAAGAAAAATACTGGGAAGTAGACGGACAAATTGAAACAATTATAGACGATTTAACCATCACAGTAGGATCTTCAAGTAGTGATGACGACACGTTATCTTTCTCTGACGAAGACACCAATTTACAAGGAATAGAACCATTACAATGGCAGCCGTCAATCTCCAAAATGTAAACATATTTTTTTCTATACATTGAAAACATTTTCAATACTGCCAATAAAATGCTTTAATATACTTCTCTTTTTATTTAACATACATTGTTTTTGCTGCTTAGATTCCATACTCTCTTCTCGCGATTTAAAATTACTCGAACACTCTTTATACACCAACCCCGCTTGGTTTTCTTTGGATTAGGCGGAGCCAATATTTTGAGGAGCGCAGACTTTCACATCGATCGCCCATAATTACAAAATCATAGAAGATAAATTCCTGAATAAAACTAGAATTGTTGGAAATACAGTTCTTAAACAGAGCGTTTGGCAATTTCATATTATAATGTTATACACCTTTTTTAAGTCTGTTCGTTTAAGTGATGGGTAAGAGATCTTTTCTACTCACGTTTTATGCGCCAAAATTATGTTAATTTTTATTTTTATAGTGTGATGTGAAAAATAATTTATATAGCTTGCAGTCAGTTTAGTATTACAATTTTAATCTGGACTTCATTGTAACCAATCCTTTTAATATCTAGAAAAGGAATAACGCTATCTGTTTCGTTTTTAATGGTAGACTGTATATACTTATTACAGTTTTCAAGCACTTGTAACATCTCGTTAACCAATATCTATTTTCTAAATGAAACACCTTTTGTATTCCATGCTATAAGAGCGCAACAGAGCGCTTTCGGCCTAAGCCATCATCTCTACATTTAATATATTTTTTGTTTAGTTTGCTGGAAGGTATCATATTGTACCCCTGAAGAAGAAAATTAATATGTTCCGAAGTTTGGCGTAGCACACAAGCTTTTTATTATGCAAGTCCCCGTCATAACTATTCAAAAAAATCATTAGTGAAAATCAAAACTTTCTATAACTTCTAATTTCTCTCAAATATTTTTGAAAGGCATGCTTTATGTAAGTCAAGACTACTTAAAAGATATAGCATCTTTAGAGGTAAACTGTTTGTTTTGTCAAGGACATTTAGCTCTATTTTTAAATTTTATTACACAATGTGCCAATCTCCTTCCAGGGTTTTCCCTGCGGCTCCTGTCATGAGCCCACAGGAAAAATACTGATTCCGAAAAAGGCAGAAAATTACAGTTTTAACCAGTCCCTATAACGAAGAAATCTGTAGCAGAATATGTATACCTATAGGTGAGAGAGCGTTCCTTTAATTTTCTAGAATACGAGAAAATTAAGAAATTAAGATCGTGTAAGTCAGTTTTGGACATTATAGTGTGCTGAAAGTCTGCGAATGACACCCTTACAATATTTTCTTTGCTGACTCGCGGGAAACAAGAATCGTCAGCCTTACAATTTGAAAATTACCACATTTCCAGTATCATAAGAGATAGTGACGAACTCTCTAACTTAGAGGTGATATTTCACAATCTAGCAAACCTATGTTCAATTACGAGCTTTGTAGGTGCGAGAAGGACTGAGTTGCAAATATGATGTTTCATGTAGAGGCAGCATTAAATGGAAGTGTTTACAAACTGAAAATGTTTCATGTAGAGGCAGTATAATATGCTGATTCGAAAATAGAAGTGTTTACAAATTGGAAACCTATAAAATGTATAAAGTAACAAAGTATAAATCTAATGAGATTTACGTAATACTGAGGTCTTAAACCGGCCTTATACACTCTACTATTATTACGTACCTGAGTCATCTGCTCAGTAGAGGTCAGAAACCTTGCCAAGGGAGTGCAGCATACAGGCAGAGTCTCTAGAAGAGTAGGCCTTGAGTGAGTCAGCAATGGTTTCATGTATTTGGTGTCAAAAGAGCCCCATATTCTTGCTAAAAAAGCTTTATCATTATTTTTTGGGAGATCTGGGGCACTGAAAGGGTCATTCCAGTCACTTCGTGGCGTTGTATTTCCCTGAAAACATTAATTCTAATTAGTTTATAATATACCTATTAGATAGTAAAACAATGATTAATGTACTATACGTATGTAGCATATATGTATTTAAAACAAACAAGCATAACATAAAATCCTTGCTTACAATTGTTTAAGAAAGAAATGTATCAGATGAGTCCACGTCCCCTTAAATACTTAAGGCTCAGTTTTCAAGAATCTTACCGCTATTACGTCACGATGAGCAGATCAGGGTAAATTACCAAGCAATCTCGACATAATAAGAGCCACATTTAAATCCTGGCAAAATTGCATTACTCTGCCTTTACTTATCCTTAAGAATTGCTAAACAATACTAGCCCTGATAATAAACGTAGCTTATTATCAGGGCACACTACACGCTACCATTACTTATCATTAAGAATAGCTAAACAATATTAGCCCTGATAATAAGCGTAGTTTACCACAAACAGCAATTTAAAAGAGTATTTATTTTTTGACAAAAATGTTTTATAGCAATTGAAAATAAAATAGAAAAGTTTAATTAAATTTTTGGTTGAATACGTTGTAACAAGGTAATAATTTCAATCCTATTGCGCTGGAATCACCGGCTGATCGGTCACAGGCAATATCAATGCAGATATATCATTTTTGAAAAAAAGGAACGTACCGGTCAACCTTGGGACTTTGCCCAAACAATACCAAAAAATTAGATATGTAGTTATACTTATACACTGACCGGCATTTCAATATTTTAACGAATTTTAAACATCCATAACTTTTTTGTTTCTGAAACGATTCTAATGAACCTTTAAGAAAATTGTAGGTTATTTTATCGATTTAAAGTTACTTATTTTAAATGAAACAGAAAAGAGTGCCTGTTTCATATTATCCGAGGAAAAACAATATGCTGTTTTTTGAGCTTAGGTTTGAAATACCCTGTGGAGTTTTTCAACAGGCCAGAAAATTTAAAATACGGTTAGCTGTCAAGGTCCTCGTAGAAGAACTTCTAACAGAGACGATCGCTTCATGGTAACTTTATTGCTAAGGAATCGACGTTTACCAGCAGTACAAATACGAAATGAATTACATCATGTAAGACGTGTAAACGTAAGTGAACGAACTGTTAGAAGAAGGCTTAGTAGCGGAAATCTTCTATCGAGACCCGCTACGGGACCCGAGCTTAACAGGGGACATCGGCTCACTCGGATGCGATTTGCCAGAGAACACCCAAACTGCGAGTCGTGTATTATTTACCGACGAATCAAGATTTTGTTTAAGGTCTTCAGACGGAAAAGAAAGAGTATGGCGACGAGCCGGTGAACGTTATGCCAAATGTACATTCAGTCCCAGAGTAAGTTATCAAGGAGGTTCAGTCATGGTTTGGCCCGACATTTCTATGGAATCACGCACTGAGTTATATCTTATTCCCAGGGGAGCTATCAATGCTGAAAGGTACATCAACGAGATATTAGCAGATTATGTTGTTCCATATGCACAGTTGGTAGAAAATTTATCTCTTATCAAGATAATGCGCGACCCCATACAGCCCGGATAGTTAGAGATGACCTGAACAACGCTAACATCCCATAAATGGACTGGCCACCACATAGCCCAGATTTGAACCCGATCGAGCATGTCTGAGATATGCTCGGTAGGCGAATTCAAAATATAATACCGGCCCCAGAACCTTGGATGAACTACGTAGAGCACTCTCCGAGCAATGGGCAGTCATCTCCCAGGAAGATATTAGTCGCTTGGTACAAAGTATGTCGAGAAGAATAGACACTGTCATTCAAGCTCATGGGGGTAACACTCGATATTAATACTGTTGTCGTATTTTTAATGTCATTTTGTTGTGTTATTGTTTAACAACTTAAAATGTTTAAGGTAAAATAAAAATTATTTCAAAATTACTAGTGTTTTTTTAAACATCATTATCTGTGACGAAAATAAAGCGATCGAGATGAACCAAGAAACAAAATGTTGAGAAAAGTCAAACCTTGGCAGCTAACCGCATTTTAAATTTTCTGGCCTGTTGAAAAACTCCACAGGGTGTTTCAAACCTAAGCTCAAAAAACAGCATATTGTTTTTCCTCGTATAATATAAAACAGGCACAATTTTCTGTTTCATTTAAAATAAGTGACTTTAAATCGATAAAATAACCTACAGATTTCTAAAAAGTTCATTAGAATCGGTTCAGAAACAAAAAAGTTATGGATGTTTGCTCAAATTTTGCTCAAGGCACAACATTAAATTTAGAGCAATATCTGGTGAAGCTGCAAATGTAAATCTTGACGAAGTTGTAGAGTGGAAAAGAAAATTGCCACGGTTAATAAGGGGTTATTCGCCTCAAGACATTTTCAACACTGACGAGACTGGCCTATATTATCGAGCCTTACCAAGCAAAACTTTTACATTCCGCAATGAAAAGTGCACTGGCGGCAAATCTGCTAAAGAAAGACTCACAGTATTATTGTGTGCAAACCTAAAGGGAGAAACAGAAAGTCCTCTGGTGATTGGTAAAAGTAGAAATCCGCGATGCTTTAAAAATTCTCATGTTGATAAGCTGCCGATCGATGTATTATAACAAGAATGCCTGGATGACCCGAGATATCATGATAGACTGGCTTCACAAATTTGATAGGAAAATGGAACGTCAAAAGAGAAAAATTATCTTGTTCTTAGACAATGCAACATCCCACCCAGATATTCAGCTAACCAACATATCGCTAGTTTTTTTGCCACCCAATACTACAACACATTGTCAACCGCTTGACCAAGGAGTAATAAAAAACTTTAAAACCCTATATAGAAAGTATTTGATGAGAAGAATGTTATCATCTATAGAATGTTCTATATCAGTGGCTGAATTGGAGAAGTCCATAACGGTTGCTAGCGCCTTAATTTGGATAGTTGCAGCATGGAAAAACGTTCAAGGGAGAACAATTGAGAAGTGCTTTATTAGGTGCGGATTTCTTAAGACAGATAGTGATGCAGAACAAATTGAGGAAATTCCAGAGGTAGAGGATCCAGAAGACGATTTATCATTATCAACATATTGCAAAGGTAATGGAGTTGACAATTTTATGAACTACGTGGAGATCGATGAGGCTTTATTAACGGAAAATCCAGAAGTCGACTTAGCTAGTTGTGTTAGTGATTATAAAGAAAATGAACAGACGTCCAATACTTCTGACACTGACAGTGACGATGAACCAGAAAATACTACAACTACTGTTACTAATATAAGTGATGCTTACCAGAAATTAAGAGACCTAGAACTATTTTTTTATATCTAAAGGTGATGAAATAACAAGTCAAAAAATTTCAGATATAATTTTGCACGTTGAATCAGAAATTGTAAAAAATAATGTTCAAAAGAAAAAACAAACTAAAATTGATGATTTTTTTAAGAAGTAATATTTTGTATACAGGGTATAAATAGATATTATATTATTATGTAATAGGTTTGAATTTGTTTTCTTATGTAGAATCACCCCTAAAATTATTCGAACATTGCTGGAATTTAGTAACAACTCTACACAACGGACGCCTCTCCACACCGGACAATTACTTTTTCCCGTCGATGTCCGTTGTGGAGAAGTTTCACTGTACATTCTTTCGGGAAAATAGAGATTATCCCTAGAAATATCCCTCTAAAGGCACGTTCCAAATAAAATTGGCATAAACTTTTTCCCTAAGGATAAGTGAAACGCAACTTTTCCAGTATAACCCGCTTCGTCGAATCTATTGGATTTTTCGAGTTAAGGGTTGTTTTCATTCAAATCTAGGGAAAAATCTAGAGGATTCATCCAAAAACGAGGATTTTTTAAAAAATTCCCCTCTAATTTTGCGTCAGACGAAAAATTTTACACCAAACTTCTTATTCTACATTAGAAGACGCACCATCGACTTACTAATAATCGAAATATTCACGTAAAAGTTAAAAAAAAAGAACGGTTTTTTTCGAATTAAAATCTAAAAATACGAGGAAGCTAAGTACGAGTAAAAATATAAGTGTCCGTCGTAAGCACTTATTTCGTAAACCGTGCAGTTTTCGACTTACGATTTTATCATTTAGGAACCGATAAGCCGAAAACTAAAGATCTGAATCCAAATTTTCGAGTCGATTAGGAAAACACCAGTAGATTCCTTCAGTAAGAGCCGGTGTTTCGTCCGTTCGACGATGATCGTATCGTATTTACTACCGAATAGGTTCCACCGATTTGGGTTTATAACTTTCAGAAACGGCGAAAGGCACTCATAACTGAAAAAATGCGATAACGACAATTTAAGTTTCCACTCGGGCTCCCATCTCGGAAGCCATGGGCGATAGGTTCTGTCTTCCGGCCGAAGTTGGATTCGAACTCGAGGGAATCCCAAACCTTTCCGACTCGAATTTCAACTCTCCATTTCCAGCTGATACAAAGGTAAGTTATTATCAACCGGTAGGAAAGCAAAGAGGGCACAATTTTAGGGAGCTTCCAGCCCTCCCCTCATCCCGCATTCCAATACCAGCTCGATAGCTCAAAATTTCTGGGAGCGGAATTTTCGGTTGGCTCTCTATACGAAAAAAAAGAGCTCTCTATACGAAAATACGTTTCGTACATTTTTTCTTCGAATTAATAATTCTTCTTCTTCTTCGCTTTCCTCTTAGCAGAGGAGTCGTGATCAAGCTTCGAATTATTTGGTTACTCGTTTTACAATTTCTCGCCATTTTCTTCGATTGTAGGCGCTGAGTGCTGCTTGGTTTATTGTCAAGTCAGTGGATGCCCTTATTTGATCAGTCCAGCGTGTTAGAGACTTACCTCTGGACCTAGTACCTACTACCCGACCTTGAACTAGGACTCCAGGTTGTCCTCATCTCTTCTCTGAATGTGTCCGAAGTATCTGAGGATTCGAACTTGCACTATTTTGGATAGCCTTTGGGGTTCTCTAACTTCTTGGATGATGGACGCATTGGTTCTTCTTGCTGTCCAGGGAATTCGTAGGATTCCTCTCCAGCACCATAGTTCAAACGCGTCAATCTTCCTGCGATCGACAGCCTTCATCGACCATGTTTCTGCCCCGTATAGAAGTACCGGGAATATCAATGTTTTAATAATAGTTTTTTTGTGTTTAGTGTGATAGCACTCATCTTGCCATGTCTTTTGGAGACTTTTCATTGTCCGTCTAGCGATTTCGCATCTACGAATGAGAGCAGCCACCTCATTTGAAATCAGTGCTCCCAGATAGATGTATTGGCTCACAACTTGGGATGTAGGATGTCTGGCATATTATTCTGGGCCCTCTCGATAATCATAACTTTGGTTTTTGAGCGGTTGATATCCAGGCCAAGATTATTACTTTCCATTTCCAGTTTATGTATGATTTCCAGAAGTTCCTCTTGGGTATTGCTAGTAAGACGGTATCGTCCGCATAGCGAAGGTTAGATATCTTTATTCCACCAACTGCAATTCCGCCCTTCCATCCGTCAGTCACCCTTCTCATAATATGTTCTCCATAGATGTTAAATAGAAGAGGCGACAGGATACATCCCTGGCGGACTCCTTTTTCTATTTTACAGAGATTGTCGAGATAATTGATTGTCGACTCTTACGGCTGCTTTACTGGTTATGTATAGATTCTGAATTAAAAATGATAGATGGTCCGGTACTCCCATTTCTTTCAGAGCTATCCAGAGCCGATTCCAATTAATGCTATCAAAGGCCTTACGATAGTCAACAAAGCATAAGTATAGTGGTCTGTTGAATTCGCGACATGTTTCAATGATTTGGCGAAGATTTAGTATTTGCTCTCTAGTACCACGACCGCGGACAAATCCTGCCCGCTCTAGCGGGATTTGCCAATCTAGATACGTTTTTAATCTTCCATTTATTATGGAGAGCATTATTTTACTAACGTGTGAGATTAGAGATATCAGGCGGTAATTGTCACACGGTTTTCGCACCTTTCTTATGCAGAGGCATAAATATAGATGTCACCCATTCCTCTGGCCATGTTTTTGTGGACCAGATTTTTTGGCACAGGGTGTGAAAAATGTCACTCCCATGGCTTGTATTATTTCTGCTGGAATGCCGTCGCAGCCTGGTGCCATGTTTGGTTTAAGTTTCTTAATGGCTAGTTCTATTGCTGCTTTTAGGATGGAAGGTTCATCCATTGCCTCTGTTTGTACAGTTCTGTTGCTGGTGTTTCCATCTTGGAACAGGCTCTCACAATATTTTCTCCAGGTTTCTAGAACTTCATCCAAGTCTGTGACTGTATCTCCGTTTTCCTTCATTATGACCCATGATATTGGAGATAATTGACGGTTTATCTTCTTTACTGATTGGAATAAGCCTCTAGTGTTGTTGTGTTCAAAATGATGTTGCGTTTCGGTACATATCTTTGTAAATATGTATTTTTATCTATTCTGCATAGTATTTGTATTTGTTTACTGAGTTCTGTGTATTTCGATTTTAATTCCTGCGAGTTTAAGCCGTGATTTCTAAGTATACGCCTGTCATTGACTATTTTAAATGTCTCATCTGACATCCAATGTTGGCGCTTTTCCGGCGGGTGGTTTATTGGTGTCTCTTTAACAGCGGTGGTTATGATATCTTTAGTTTCCATCCAGATAGTCTCAGTTGTTTGACTATTTATGTTTATATGTTGGCGGCCATCGATTATTGTATTCAACTTTTCCTGGAAGGTCTTTTCATCCTCGATTGCGAGCCTTTTTGATATCATGCGCTGGTGTGGTTTCTGTAATTTTATCTGAAATCTTGCAATAAGCAACCGATGTTCGCTGTTGCAATCTGCGCTTGGCATTGTCTCTGCATTCCTGATTGAATTTCTCCATCGTGTCTGTATTAGGATATAATCTATTTGGTTTTTGTATTTCCCATTCGGAGATTGCCAGGTGTACAAACGTTTGATATGCTGTCGGAACACTGTGTTGGTTATTGTAAGATTGTTGTCATTGCAGAAGTTGAGCATTCGTTCACCTCTGTCATTCCTTTGCCCAATGCCGTACTTCCCAACAATATTTCTAATGTGATTGTCGTCTTTTGTGGTACCTATTTTGGCATTAAAGTCCCCCATGACTATCAGCATTTCTCTATTTGGGATTTTTTCTATTGCTCGGCCAAGTAGTGTGTAAAATTCATCTATTTCATCTTACTTCAATAATTAGGGGGTCGACAACGGCGATTTTCTGTTCTCGAAAGTTTGGGTACCAGAACTCAAGGTGGGGGCTACTTCCCCAAAATCGGGGAAATCACTCTTCCCGTCTCGACCCGGAAGGCGCTCATTTGAGGGTCTCGTTTATGAAAAAAAAATCTCGACCCCGTCAGTCTCCTACCGCGGAATCTATCGACGGTAGGTTCCAGCCGATATCGAAGTCGAACTCGGGGTAGTCCGAAATTCCCCACCCAACGGACTTTCAGCCCTCTACCTCGAAAAATACGGAAGTTTCCTAGATTAGGATCCGAAATATCCTGAAAAAAAAAGGATGATTTAAACATCTTTTGTAGTCGCTGGACGATAACGCCAAATAATGCAATGTCATTGGTCCATTCAAATACGGATGACCGGCTTTTCAGCCGAATACCGATAGCAATTAGTCATCGTCGTGTGTTGTATTCTCGTACTTGTTTTGGTGTTAGCAATTTGTTTTATTTTATTTTGAAAAAAATTAATATGAGCAGTTTTTCACTCCGAACACTGATAATGTTACCATTTCAAAACAAAAATCGTACCTTGTACACTGAGGACGAGTTGCATGTAATAAGTTGCATATTATAAAATTACTGTGGGATCATGGTAAAAATTACTCATTATAATTAGATTAGCAAAAATAGCATTCTCAAGTACAATGAGGAAAATTGATAGTTCGATAAAAATAATTATTAAAATAGCCAAGATAGCGAATTTGGGCGTTCATTAAATGTAATTAAAATGGCCAATGTGTTATCAAAAATTGAAGCACGCCTGATTCAAATAAATATGCAGAAATTGAACAGTTGTTCTTTTTTTAAAAATGCGTTAGAATCATCTAAAGGTTTTTGATCCGTCTAACGATTGAAGCTTTAACAGGAATGGGAAGCAACATACCACATTTGCAAGATACAGCAAAGCTAAAACTCTCTTGAAGGCCAGAGTTTGAGGAGATATATATGAATTCTTAGAATCTCTAGTTAAAAAAACAATTTAAATTTTAAGCTTGATCCAATATTATAACATGCATAGGCAAAATTCCACCTATTAGATGTTTCGAAAATTGATGTTTCAAATCAATTAACAGAACATCATTTTGTAACAATCAGTGAAATGATAGTAGGTGCGCAACTAAAGCTTCGTAAGGTCCTCGATTCACTCAGGTGGAAACGTCATACGGCAGAGCTTCGGCCTTAGTATTTAAGGAGATGTTGGTCAATTGAGTACATAATTTTATATCAGCACGTCCTATGTTTCTTAATGGCATGTCGAAAATGATACAGGAGTCTCTTGAAGTCAAAACATGTTAATTTTGATTTGGGTTGGCGACGGTGATCAATGCCTTATCCGATTTTAAATCACTAAACTATGAATTCTGCAGTCACATACGTAATTCTTACAAAAACCAGTGGTGCTTTTGTAAAATCTATCCTGCAATAGAGTTGATTGTTTCAAAAAGGAAGTAGAAGGAATTCCTTATGTATTTAGTATCAAAACAGAAAACAGTATATTTGTAGAGCGTAAATTGCTAAGAACCGTCAATTTTGAATGCTCACAATACACACGAGTATTTTAGAATGTATTTGCCGATGTACTATTCCATTCATAACACATCGTGCACCTAATTTGTGATGGTATAAATCTCATATTGTTGTCATTTTTGAAAGTGTTTCTTCCTGCTTACGAATATATATATATATATATATATATATTCGT